>PVIU01007589.1:0-90624 GCA_004026605.1 Ondatra zibethicus | reverse complement strand
GGAACCTCCAGCAGGCTCATGTCCTCAGTCTTCAGGAGCGGAGCCTTTATCTAGTCTGGGTGACAGGTCACCAGAGCTGATCTGTCAGAGCTGAGCGAGTTTACAGTCTAAGTCACATTCCCACCAATACTTAATCATGCCCAAGATCAAAGCCTAAGGAAATGTGAAATTGGATCTCATGTTTCTCATCTCAGGTCAAAGGTAACTGGTGTCATTGTACTTGTGACAGTCACTCTATAAGCCAAGTATGGACACAGATGAGAGTCTGTGGAAGACTGCTGTGAGCCTGCCATATGCACACACACACACACACACACACATGCATGTACACATAACACAATACACCACACACACACCACACACATGCACACATGCATAACACACACGCACACATAACATACACACACCACACATATGCACATACACCACACACACACACCCCACATGCACACATGCATCACACACACACACTGCACACACACACACCACACGCACACATAGATACCACACACATGCACACCACACACCCCACATACACGTACACACACACATATAACATACACACACCACACAATGCACATACATAACACACACACACACACACACACACACACACACACACACACACACACACACACACACACACATACACACACGGGGAGCTTTATCCTGAAGAGAATATTCCCTGCTGCCCCTTCCCTCTGGCTCCTTCCCACCCTAGTTGGAAGCCCAAACTTCCTCATCCTTTAAGGCCTTAGGGTACTGGGAACTACTTCCACCTTCTCTCCCCTTTCAATATCAGTGAGGAGCCAAAGCTGCAGGCCAGGCAAGTCCAAGCAGAAGGCAGCCCAGGGCTTATTTGGTTTCATTTTGGATGATTTGATTTTGAAACTCTAGATGTGTGGTTTGTGTTTGCACAAATATCTGCACTTTCCACGCCCAGACATTGCTAATGAAGATTAGGACCCATTCCCATTGATTCCAGATGTATGCATAGAATTCTTTTTCTCTTTGTGTTGCCCTCTTAAGATTTTTTTCATGTGGTAAAACACACATAACATAAAATTTATCACCGTAATCATCTGTAAGTGCATATTCATGGTATTAAATACAATCATTATCATATAGCCATCGTCACCACTCATCTCCAGAGGCAGAACTCCATGAACATTGAACCATCACTCTGCATTCCCTGCCATCCATTTTTTTTAATTACATGCATTGGAAAGGGGAGTATATGCACATGAGGGTAGGTGCCTTGGGAGGCCGAGTTATTCGAGTCCCCTGGAGTTGGAGTTACAGGTATTTGTAAGCTGCCTGACTTGATTGCTGGGAACAGAACTCGGGTCCTGGGCGAGAGCAGAGCTTTCTCTTCAGCGCTGAACCGTCCAGCCCCTACCCATTCATCCTGTCTGAGACAGCTCTCTGAAAATCTGCCACTCTGTTCAAGTTGGCGCAAGAAGTGAGAATTTGGTGCTATAGCTTGGGACGGCAAAGGAAAAGGTGTAGGGGGTGGAAACAAAGGGAGGAGTTGAGAGATTTGAGGGCCATGGGAGAGAATGAGAACTCTCTATCGGCTGCATTTACTGACTGTTATATGTCCTCCTTGGAGCTGTGGGAAATGTGCGGTGGCTGTGCCTTTCTTCCTGTCTGAGGCACGAGGCTGGGTGGCTCAGGTCACAGAACACCTACACAGATCTCTTTTCCCCCATCACCTAGTTCTGAGAGAAAGTAGATTAAGTGGAAAGAGGTTTGGTATAGAAGCTGTGTACAAAATTTCAAACTTCAAATATGCAGGTGGGGATATTTGGTATAATCTGATTTACAAGAATATGGTCAGTCATTTCTGGCTTGAAAGCCTAAAATATGGCCAAAGGGTTCACCATGGTCCTTTCAGCTGTACTCTGAATTCCTGGGATGTCGCCTCTAAGGTCGCTGTATTAGGAAGGTGTTCCTAGGAAAAGATAGCCCTTTGGTTGGAATAGAAGTTAGTCTACACAGCCCCTTGCAGTACACAGCCCTGGACTAGTGAAGCGTATTGTGGGGTCTTGGCCAAGATAGCACCAAGCTTGCTGGCCTCACCACAGCTCTTGGGTGTGTTTTGTGATGATTTAGAAGAGAGAAGGGCCAAGAAGTAGCTTAAAAATAGAAACTGGTAGCCTTGCTTTCTGCTCTGTAGTTTTGACTTTTTCTAAAACGTCCTTCAAAACCAAGGGCAAGTCATTGTTAAGTATGCTTGGGCAGAAGGATTTGCTGCGTTCTGTCCTTTATTATACCTCTACCTCACGGTTACTCTGTGAGGTGAACCCTGACCTTTAGAAGGCTTCCTTCCCGGAAGCCCCAGCAGCTGTCTGGATGAGGGTCTGCAACCAGTTCTAGAAAGCTGCTTTCCCTGAATCCAGAAGAATGCATCTGACTTTTACCTGCTCAAAAAAACCAACAAAACATTTATGATATTCTAGTGTGGCATTTTGGCCACTTCTGTTTTGCAGATGCCACCCTTTAGAAGCAAATTCAGTTTTTGCGAATTCTTAACCTAACTAATTTAGCTACGTTCTCAACAAATGGCTGTCGCGCCAGGTTCGTGTGACAGACACTTCCAGAGCCAGCGGCAGTGCTGCTGCTGAAGCTCTACGGTCTCATGTCCTCGGACCGCCATCTTTTTACATCGCTCTTTTATTTTTTTTTCTGTCATAACTTGAGTACGATTACATCGCTCTTTATATCTTGTTTTACATCCCTGATTTGAGCACTTGAACATTACTCTGAGTAAAGTAGCTGATTCTTTTGGGGGGAAGATGTTCAGAGGAAATCTGTACCTCTGGGAGAACTCAACGACCTAATGGGCTGTGGACCTGGAAGGGCTATGGAGGGTGGAAAAACAGAGGCATCCTGAGGCCACTGTCTGATGAGGGACAGGGCTAAGGGCAGCAATACTTTGTTCAGCCTCTGACACTTTCCTCCAGACAGGCCTGGAACATGATCTTCACTAGTGTACCCACCTGGGTGCAGAGGTTGGTGCCAGTAGACGCCAAATCTGGGCTTCTCTTTGTCAATACCACTTTGGTACCCAAAGCCTGGGCACTTTACCTCTGCTGCTTGCTGAGCAACCTTGATGGCCTAGAAACCACTCCTCACTCAACTTCCTTCCTTCCTTCTTTTTCTCTTCCTTCCTTCCTTCCTTCCTTCCTTCCTTCCTTCCTTCCTTCCTTCCTTCCTTCCTTCTTTATAGAATATCTTTCATTTATCCTTTGATAATCTCGTACATGTAAGCCATGTATCTTGATCACGTGCACCAAGTCCCCCAGGCACCTGCAGCCCATCCCCCTTCCCATTTCATGTCCTCTCCTTTTTTGTCATGACACTGAGTCCAATAAGTGCTGTCTACTGGAATGCCCATTGATCTTGCTGACTGTGTGTGAGTAATCTCAGCTGCCCTGAGCTCACAGGTGCAGTGTCCAAAGGACAGCATCTCATGGCACCCTCCCTCTGGCTCCTTCATTCTGCCCTCTTCCTTACATTCTTTCAGTCTTGGTGACAAAGATTGGCACAGATGTCCCCCTTAGGGCTTACTGCTCACTAGACATTTATTCTCAGCACTTTGAACAGCAGTGAGTCTCTGTATTAACTGATGCCCACACGGAGAGAAGCTTCTCTGGCTAAGGTTGAGGGCAGCACTAATCTGTGTATATAAGCAATAAACTTAGAAGGCAGTTTGACATGTTCTTTAGCAAAACAACAGTAGTGTGTTCCTCCCAGGGTCCTGTAACCTTCTAAGCCATGTTTATGGTACCAAGCCTTAATTCTTTTCTGTGGAGAGGACCTCAAGTCCAACCCAAAGGCAGTTGGTTACCTCCCCAGTCTCCCTGCCATGATTGCAGCCACAGGCATGTCTTGCCTGGAAAGGTGGCGCTGTAGTATGTAGAGTTGGCTGTAGGGATACCATGGATACCTTTCCTCCCCAGCATCCTGTGTAACATCTCAACTCACTTTCTAATGAATCAAAGTAGTTTCTCGTTCCGCTCTTCTCCATTCCAGAGATTTGCCACTCCATTGTGTCATCTGACAAAGGAACAAAGGGAAGTGACAGAGCTCTCATAACCCTGTCTGTAGTGTGGGCATCTCTTATTAGAAAGTATAGATTTATGCTGATCCACTTAATGTTCCAGTTAATGCCACTCTCTCCACTTCCCTTGGTACGGTGTCTCCTACTTTGAGTTCACAGGCTGTTATAGCCCTCCACAGTTGTGTTTTAAACATCTGCACGCATGCTAAACATTAGGACAGCTGGCGTTTGCGCAGTGCCCCTCTCCAGAGAAGACTGGCTGCCAGTGTTCATCTCTGCTGTCTCTTCCTCACTGAAGGAGCCTGAGGTCCGCCCGGGAGCAGATCATCTTGGCACCATCCCCGGCCAAGGTTGACATGGAAATGACTCAGCTTACCCAGGAGAACACAGACTTTGCCACCCGAGATCGATACCACCATTCCTCCCTCGTGAGCCGGGAACAGCTGATGCCGCCCTATTAGAACCCTGTTGGACTCCTCCTTTCTAGAAGCTGCCCTGGAGAAGGGGGACCAAAATCTCAGAACCTTTGGAAACTGCTTCTACCAATGAGAAACCCCAAGACTGGTCTTACCACAGCCTTGGACACCAGAAGTCACATTTTGGTCTGAAGTCTGAACAGATACTGGGTGTGGCTATGGATTCTACGTGTACCCAACCTGAGTAGCCCACAGACCACCAGGATGATCAGGTGACATTAAGACAATCAGATGTGGAGAACCAAAACCAGATTTCTTACTGTAAGGACCACAATAAACACTTACTTTATGTTTTTAAAGTATATACTATACTCACATGGTTCCAAGTCACAAAGTATAATTATATGCAGGGTAACAGTCTCCTTCTCTTCCTTGGTCCCCATCTGCTTGGTTCTTGTCCCCCACCACAGAGATAACCATTTCTCACACATACGGCAGCCATCTCTTTACAGATAGGAAAGGGGATTCTTATACCTTCTCATTCACCAATGCAGCTCTGTCCACATAGTCTCTGCAGCATCTTGCCTTCTCCCTTAATCTGCCTTGGAAGCATTTCCACGATGGTGCTTACACAGTTTCCTCATTATGTCTCAGTGCCTGAAGGTGCCATAATTTATTTAATCAGTCTCATGATCATTTTGATTCATTCTGATTTTCGTGCTATCACAGACACTTCTGCAATGAGTTGTTATGTTTGTATGCACAGTCGTGAAGCATACCAGCAGATAAGTTCTCAGAAGAGGGGGTCGCAGGATCAGTGCAAATGTGCATTTGTAAGCTGTTACCGTTTGGAGAAGTACTTTTTAGTTAAAGAGTCAAATAAACTGGCCGGGCATGATAGTCATCTGGGATCCCAGGACTCAAGAGATGGAGACAGGAAGATCAAAAGCTTGTACAACAAGACCCTTTATCAAAGGGGGGGGAGAAGAAAATAAATTACTATGAATTGCCTAACCATGACTAGTGTTGTCAAAAGTATGCGTAGTCCCCGACTCCCTGACACCTTTGCAGCAGCATGAGGTGACAGAACTCCTGGTTCCCCGTGAGCTGAGCCTGACACTCATCATGAACATCAGCACGGGGGCCAGGCTTCCAGGTAAGCTCAGCCCCTGGCCCAGGCTCCAGCCCACCGCTAAGCATGGAGGGATGGACTGCTGGACCACTTTAGACTCTTCTCCTGAGATGCTGTGCTGACCTCACCTGCGGCATGGGATTCACATCTTTAACAAGTGCCACCCATGATTCCACGCTGGATATACTGTGAAGACGTTTTATAAAACACCTGTATGATAGGTGGGAAAGCTTAGAGTGGCTGAGGGCTGAAAAGGAAATGAGGGGCAGCTAGAGCTCTCTTCTGGAAGATAAGATCTCATTCGTGACGTCTGGACGCAAATCCTAGCTTTGCCTAGAGAACAAGGGTCCAAGCACCTTTAGACACTTTTAAAGAATGCAGATTTGGGGTTGGAACAAACATGGGAATGGAAGAACCACAAAAAGAGCCAGCAAGATGGCCCAGGAGAGGCACTTGCTGACCAGCCTGACCACCCAAGTCTATTCCCAGAATCCACAGGGTAGAAGGGACCTCCACAGATGAACTGTGATTGATACCACACATGAGCATATCTCTCTCTCTCTCTCTCTCTCTCTCTCTCTCTCTCTCTCTCTCTCTCTCTCTCTAGTTCTAGAGGATCAGAGACTCTCTCTTGGCCTCCACTTGTGCCAGAGAATGTAGTATACAGCCATACACACAGGCAAACATCAACACTCATAAAACAAAGCACAGAAAGGGCAGGCGGAGCTGGACATGGTTTAATAACAGTGCTTAGGAGGTTGAGGCAGGAGGCTGGTGAAACAAAGCCAACTATTCATGAAAAGCTGAAGGCAGTGATCCCTGAGGACCCATTTTGTTTTTATTTTGTGGATGGGGTCTTAATGTGGTTCAAGCTAGCATTAAACTCACTATGTAGCCCAGGCTGGCCTTGAACTTGTAGTTCTCTGGCCTCAGCTGCCGTATCTGAAGGCCGTTTTAAGGAAGAACCTGTATTCATGAAGTTTCCTATGGCTACTGTAATTAATCACACAGCCCAGATACCTTAAAACAGCAGAAATACATTTTTTCCCATGGCTGTGGAGTACAGAAATCTCAGATCAGTCTTACTGAGTCAAAAACCAAGGCCAAGAAGCAGTTCTGAGCTCCCCCACAAGCCCTGGGGGAATTTGTTTTGTGCCTTCTCTAGCTTTGATGACTGCCAGCGTTCCTGGATTTGTGACCATGTCACTGCAATTCAAAGCCAGCACCACAAGTCACAGCTGCCGTGCATTGCCTTCTGGGAACATGTGAAGTCCATCTTCACTTTTATCGTCCATGAAGGTATGCAATTGCACTGAGGCCCTAGGTAACCTAGACCGAGCCCCAGCTCAAGCGCCTTGAGTTAATCACATTTGCAAACTCATTTTGAAGTGAGAGGACATTGGCAGGGCCTGAGAAACAGGACAGAGGCATCTTGGGGACCATTTTCTGCCTGGCACAGAAGACTTTGCCTGCATCTACTTTTGCTGTTTTGAATTCTGCACAGCAGGCTTATGATCAACCGCTCTGAAGAAGAAGGCAGTGAGCTGGAATACCCACAAAGCTTGAATAAGATGACACCAAGGCCAAAAATAATACACAGAAGACTTAAGAGCATCCTCCGATGGGCTTCATCTTACAGAGAAGGATAAAAGAGAGCGGGGTCATTACAAAAATTGGAGACTGGACAGTCAGTGTCAGGGACACCAAAATGAATAAATAGCTCAGAGTTGTGGGCAGGAGGCAGGAGGAAAGCAGGTTGAACCTCCCATAGGGCCAGAGTTCTTGTATTTAACCCCAGCTAGAGCACGTAGCTGTAACATTTATCAGACCTCAGCCTAGGTTCCTTGGAAAGTAATTGTTCTCAAGCTACCACTTCAGTAAGGAGTGAGAGGCGGAGGTGAGAGGAGAGGGGACCAAGGCAGGGAGGCTGGATTCACAGCCATGCAGGAGCGCAAGGCCGGATGCCTTTTTGAAGGGCCGGAGAGATTACAGAACACCTGTCTCAAGACCCCTTTCCACAGGGAGAAGGAGTCACAGTTTACCTCCTGGTTCCTATCTCCCCAAACTGAAGGGGAAGGCCGGGGGGGGGCATTAGCCACCTGCACTTGTAATGTGTGCATGTGTGCGTGCCAAACAGTACTGCGTGAAGAGAGCCTGACGGGAGTCCTCCTGGAAGGAGTCAACTGATGGAACCAGTAGCCTGACCAGAGACAGGTGGCACAGATGGTACCTCAGGTGGCACATTAACAACTGTCATATAAAACCCACATATTGTAGATTTCTACGATGACTGAACATTCCTGTCAGGGGCTCATTTGCACAAGGTTTATGTATATATTAGTCAGGATTCTCTAGGAGAACAGAACTGAATATATATATCATTAATCATACACACACACACACACACACACCTTAATACCATTAATACCTTACAGGCTGTGGTCCAGCTAGACTAACATTGGCTGTCTGCTGATGGAAAAGCCCAAATCTTATAGTTGTTCCATCCATGAGGCTGGATGTCTCAGATGGTTTTCTGTCTACAGTGGAGCAAGTAAGTTCTAATGCCAGCAAAGGACTGCCTCAGCCACGGGACAGATAAATTTGCCAGTGAAAATGAGGGCAAGCAGGCAAAAAGCAAAAGCTACCTTCTTCCATGTCATTTATGTAGCCTAGATTCAGGATGGATCTTCTCAAAAGATTCAGTCCAAAAAAGAAATACGTTTTCTCAACTGCTTGGGGTTTAGCTGATTCCAGATGTGGCTGACAACGAAGATTAGCTAGCCATCATGTAATCCTAAAGGGTATTCTTAAATGTCAGCCCAGTTAGTATATGTGGCTCTACATGCAGATTCCTGACCTAAAAGTTTCACCAAGAAGCTATAGGAGACAATGTCTGAATGAAGATGATTGTATCTAACCTTCTGGGGCCATGCATGAGTCCCTCCCTTAAGCTATTTACTGATTGACACACCTAGTAATTCATCTGCCTACCTACCCACTATCTGTTGGTCTGATCATTAACTAACCTGTCAACTCCTCAGTCAACCGTCTGTCAGTCAATCCTTCCAACTAACTCTACTCAGCCCTTCATATACAGTGCCTGGCACTCACCTCACCTGGTCCAGGTAGCTCACCCAGGTAGCTCACCAGTTGTAGAACTGTCTCAGGTAAAGATACAATCATGCCATTCAAAGAACTCTGCCCCCAACTCTGGCCTGTGTGTGTACAGCCCAATCCCAGAGCATTCTTTTTTTTTTTAATGTTTTTAAATTTTTTTATGTATATGAGTGTTTTACTTGCATGTATGTCTGTGTACCACATGCCTTCTTGGTGCCTATGGAGACCAGAAGAGGACATTTGATCCCCTTAGACTCGGGTTACCAATGATTGTGAGCTGCCATGTGGGTGCTGGGAATTGAACCCAGGTCCTCTGGAAGAGCAGCCAGTGATCTTAACCGCTCACCCATCCTTCCAGTCCCAGCCCCAGTGGAGTGTTGTTGAACTCAAGGCTGAGAACCAGAACAGGGGTCACTTTCTCAGGTGTCTCTGAAGGTCATGCTAATCCACCATCTAATTTACATAATCAGGTGCAGCATGCATAACAATTTAAGTTGGTGTGGAGTCTGAGGTTAGGATTCAATCATTCCCTTCAGGTTTCTGACCCAGAGTGTTTAAAGATGGGACGCAAGGTGCCAGTTTATGTGGTAAATGTTATTGTTTATTTGTATGTGAGTGTCTGTGCATGTACCCCAGGAGGTCAGAGAGCTATCACAGTATCAAATGGAGTTAGAGGCTACTGTGAGCTGCCTGATATGGGTGCTGGGACTTGAACTCGGGTCTTCTGCAAGAGTGGAGTAGCAGCTCTCTTAGCCACTGAGCCATCTCTCCAGTCCAGTTTCTGTATTAATTCTCTGAGGGGGTGCAAAGCTTCTGTCGACTAGTAGTAGATAAATATAGCTAATGTCAGCAGTTTGGATCAAGGCCCCTGGTGTCTAATGTATTTCCTCTTGAGTCTAAGCTCTAACCCCAAAGTCCCTTCAGTGAGGAGCCAGAACCAAGGCCCAGCCTGCCTTAGCACCAGGAGCACATGAAAAGAGAAAAGTTCAACTTAGTGAACTAATGAACTAATTGCACCCAGGGCCTCATGCACGTTAGGCAATCACTCTTTCAACTGAGCTACACCCCCAGCCCAACTTCCTATTGCTGCCGCAACAAATTCAGTGGCTTGAAACAACAAAAATATATCTTCTCACAGTTAGAAAGGTCAGAAGCACTGATGAAATAAATTGATGAAGTAAATTGATGGTACAAACAGAGGCATGGTCTCTAGGGCAGTGGTTCTCAACCTGTGGGTCTCGATTCCCATGGCTAATCTCTATCTCCAAAAATATTTATGTTATGCTTTGTAACAATAGGAAGATTATAGTTATGAGGTAGCAATGAAAATAATTTTCTGGTTGGGGTCACCACAACACGAGGAACTGTGTTAAAGGGCTGTAGCATGAGGAAGGCTGAGAACCGCTGCCCTACAGGCTCTAGAGGAGTTGTGTTTGCTTCCTCCAAGTTTCTAGGAGCTGCCTTTATCTCTTGCTCTTGTGACTTCTACCTTGACTCCAACGTCAGCAAGCAACCATCTCTAGCCCCTGCTTCTCCACCCAGCTCTTTTTCTGACTCTCCTGCCTCCCTCTTCTGCTTTTAGGGACCCTTGTAATCATTCTGGAGCTACCTAGTCACCCAGCATTGTCTCCCCATCTCAGAATCCGTAGGCATCTGTGCCCAGGTTTCCTTGCTGTGTCTGTCACATATCCACAGGTTCTGGAGTAGAGGATGCAGTTGTCTCAGAGGGGCATCCTCTTCCTGCCACGTCTGACAGGCTCAATTGCAGAGGAGAATGAAGTGCCATTTAGGAAACGGCTGGATGTATGTCCAAGGTACTCAGCAGACGGCCAAGCCCTTTGCTACAAGAGGACCTCAGGATTGCTGAGAGACAAGGGAGGCAGGAACCCAGATTCTAAAGTGAATTTGAAACCATGCTTGTTAGAAGACACGGGAAGAAAGGCTGAGAAGGTGGCTTATTGTGTAAGAGGGGCTTGCTGTACAAGTATGACGACCTGAGTTCAAATCCCCCGCACCCATATAAAAACCAGGTGAAGCCTCCCCCCTCAGAAGTGTGCACATGTGTGTTTGTATTACCCGTGTACATATACACCACACACACACACACGTTTAAATTTTTAAACAATAGTAAAAGAATGCATTAATCTTAAAATAGAAAAGAATATACAAAAAGGCTTTTGAATCAAGGAACAAGGTGCACAGAAATAAATGAGATCCAGCCAGAGACAGCAGGCTCACTTCAGTCTACCAACTGGTCTACCTCTCTTTTAGGCGAGTCTACTAATGCAAACTTTCTGTTGCCTGGCTCTAGTACAATTACTAGTTGTGTGGCCTTGGGCGTGCTTTTTGTCTCTTGTCACTGTGAACTGGGAATGACATTCCTACCAGCTAATGCATGGAGCTCTGGGTACTAAATGAAATGAGACTTTTATTTAAAAAAAAAACATCCTTTTGAGGAGACAAAGATGGGGGAGTGGGCAGTAGTGCTAAGAGCCACCCCCACTAATTATGTCAGTTACTGTGGGCAGCGCAGGAAGAATTAAAGCCACACAGGAACTGAAATGCTTCTTGGCACTCGCTAGCCTGGAATTTCAGAGGAGTGGAGCCCTGCTGCTTCAGGAGACCATGTGGCATTTTGTGAGCCTCAGACCTAGCAGGACACCTTCTCCAGTCAACAGCAGATCTGGGGCACCATCCAAATCAGAGCCGAGAGAACCACAGAGCTCTGCCCTTACTCTGTCCTCCGCCTGTCAAATTCTTCTGGTCCCCTCCTATCCCCTGCACACCTCTCAGCCTTCTCTCTGATCTGCCTAGGGCCTTGAGCATTTTTCTTTCTCATTCTTCTGGGTGGATTCCAGAGCAAGCGTCCATCTCCTTCCCTGCCTTAACCCCTTCGAGCCTTGTCTCCTTGGGGTTCACATGGGTGCCTGAGAGGAGAGGTTTGTGTAGCGGTGCCATGCCCTGGAGTTTCTCTGCACTGTCCTCACTCCGAGGCAGGGGAACTACAGAAATCTCACTAAAGCTGCCCAGCACACCCGTAGCTTGGAAGCATATCGTGCTCTTTCAGGGAAACTTAACCGCAGAAAGAGTTGCCAGTTCTCAGCTGAGGCATGGAAGGCCTGTAATTGTTTTTTTTTTTTAATTTTACTCTTTGGGGGCCCACCACCTAGCTCCCAAATAAATACGCAGAGACTTATTTTTATTAAGAATGCTCGGCCTTAGCTAGGCTTGTTTCTAGCTAGCTTTTCTTAACTTAAATTTTCCCATCTACCTTTTGCCTCTGGGCTTTTACCTTTCTCTGTTCTATATATCTTGCTTTTCTTCTTACTCAATGGCTGGCTGGCCCCTGGCACCCTCCTCTCCTCCTTTTTCTTTTCTCGATCTTTCCTCTTTTTCTCCCAAGCCTACATTTCTCCTCTTATTTATTCTATCTGCCTGCCAACCCCACCCATCCCTCTCCTGCCTAGCTACTGGTCGCTCAGCTCTTTATTAGACAAATCAGGTGTTTTAGGCAGGCAAAGTAACACAGCTTCACAGAGTTAAACAAATGCAACATAAAAGAGTGCAGTACATCTTTGCATCATTAAACAAATATTCCCCAGCATAAATGCATGTAACACATCTTAAACTATTATTCCACAACAAAAGCCTAAGCCCCTAACTCTTGCTGAGGTGTTCTTAGGAAGGTCAAATCCAGGAAAAAGAGCAGATAGCAAGGAAGACCCCCCTCCAGGGTCCTCTGCTGGCTGTGCTCCTGGAAAAGTAGCCCATCTCACAACGCTGGGGCTGGTGCCATCTCTCTAGGGCCTGGTCTGGTGGGCTGAACTGAGTGAACGGCAGTGAATACTCCCATCATTTGAGTAACAGGGGCCGCAGCCTCCTTTTAAGAGGGGGAGAGTGGTTCCCTAAATGGTGTACAATAATGGGCAGCCTGAATTTCTTTTTCTTCTAAGCTACTTTATTTTGGGACCAAAGAGATGCCTCAGTGGTTAAAAGCACTTCTGCTCTTGCAGAGGACCAGAGTTTGGTTCCCAGGACCCATATGGCACTTAGAACCTTCTGAAATTCATGCTCAAGAGGTTCCAACGCCTCTTTTGGTTTCTTTTGGGCACCTGCCTTCATGCACACACACACACACACACACACACACACCTAAACAAAAATAAAATATTTAAACTGTTTCACTTTCTCTTCAGCTGAGGGAAGTATATACATGTGATGGCATACATATCAGCCTGTGTCAAGGCCGGAGGACAACTTTGTGTAGTGGGTCCCAGGCTTGGCTGCAAGCATCTTTACCTGCTGAGTCGTGGAGCCATCTCAAAGTCTCTTTCTCTTTTATTTGATAATATAGTAAGTAACAACAACAACTTTGTGTGAGTACACATGCGTGCGTGTACCTGTGTTCCTGGCTATTTTTGTTAAAGAAGGAACCATTATAGTGTGGAGACTTGAAGTATGGGCCGTGTGGCATACATCAGATTCACTTGGGGAAGCCCTATGAGCAGGCGGCATCTCATAGGATTAGCAGCAGCAAGCAGGAGAACCTAGTGAGTGCTGATTAGTGAGACGTCACAGAGGGCGTGTGAATTAAGAAGCTGGATGGAGCAAACAGCACCAGTTTCAAATACCACCCCCACACTGAAAGTCACAAAGGCTGGTACACCAAAAGGCAGTATCAGTTTGTGGTTGAACTCTTCTGACATGGGCAACTCTGTGGTTCTGTATCAGTCAGGGCCCATTTGCTGCTATGATAAAGATCCGTGAGCCTCAGTGACTTGGCACTGTAAATACATTCCAGTCCACGTTACAGTCTGATACAAGTCAGAGGGAGAGCGGGGCTCTGCACGGGCACCAGAGATGTAGGCTTCTTCAACATCTCTGCCCTCGGTGGATGAGAAGACAGGAGCTCCAGCAGGGTACCAGGGAGGTGAGGGAATTCTCCTATATTCATTGGTCAGACTAGACAAATCATCTCTCTGACAGACTAGGAAATACAGGCCAACTGCGTGCTGAGGACGGGGGGAAATGGCTTTAGAGGACATCAGGCCTGTTCTGTCACTGTGCTCAGGACAAAAGCAGACGGACCACGGTCTTTATTGATGCAGATCTCCTGATCTACCCTGAGTGGGTGGGTTTGTGCCTTCACTCATTCATCCAGTGACACAGTCTTCATGTCATGCTTGGAACTCCATTTTCGGGAGTCACAAGAGCCCTTAAAGGCCAGTGTGGTGGTCTGTACTGATGGTCCTAGCCTCTCACTTGAGCCCAGGAGCTTGGGACCAGCCTGGAATAGCAGGATTTCATCTAAAAACTAAAATGAAGCCTGTGAACATTCTAGTTGATGGCAAGTTTTTATTTGGTTTCCGAGAGAACCAAAAATTGTTTGGAGTTAAATATGGGCATAAAGGGATTCACCAAGCTAAATTGTCTTCTTTGAATGTGAAAAAAAAAAAAAAAAGAAGCTGACTCAGCACGTTTTGAAGCTTGGTTGACAGTGTTGCTGGAATGACTGCAGCTCCCGAGGTTCTGCTTTTGAAGGCACACCATTGATTTAGACAAAGACATTTCAGTAAATGGACTGTGACTGACTTTGTAACTTTAATTTGCACGCTGTCACTTAGCTAGGGACTAAGTCTTTTATTTTATTTTATGTGTATGCGTGTTTTGCCTGTGTGTGTGTACAGTGCCCATAGGCCAAAAGAAGGAGAGAATCAAATCCCTGTCACTGGAGTTATAGACAGTTGTAAACAGCCCAATGGCTGCTGGGAATCAAATACAACAATTTTGCAAGAACAGCAAGTGTTCTTAACTGCTGAGCCATCTCTCTAGTCATATATATATATATATATATATATGAGCAAGATATATACATATATTTATATATGTATAGCCAGAGCCTAGCATAATGTCTACTGGTTCATAGTAGATGTACAGCAGCTGCTTCTCGAATGACCATATTGACTGTGAATCTGCATTACTGAAAGCTGCACACAGTCTCTGTTTCCTTACACATCGGGTAGGAGTGGTTTCAGCTGCTGATGCATGTTAGAATTGTTGGGAGAGCTTACAAGGAAAGCTGATGCCCAACCCCCATGGCTGGGGAGTCTGGTTTAGTAGAAGAATCCTATGCAGTAGAATTGCGAAAAAAGTCAATCCCCTGCTCACAAGTCTACTGTCCAGACATTGGTCTGATGTCCAGTTTTCAGATGCCTATTGTCTCTATCCCTCAGAAGGCTCTTGGAGTTCTTCCCCAGAACACTCCGGTACATATGGTTTATCCTTGGGCTTTCTCAAAATGGCTCTGCAGCATCAGGTCACACCATCAGAGGTTGCAGAAGTGTATTCCACAGGCCTAGGAGAAATGCATTTAGTTCTGTGTCAACCAACAGTTAAGGATAAGGACTAGGAAGGGAAGGAGTGAAATATGGGCAAGTTGATTGGAAAGAAGGCATAAACAGAGCAAAGAGGCTGAGGAAGAGGTGACAGAGAGGATGATCCAGAGGCCCTTGAACAAAAAGAGAAGCTGAGATGCCCAGAAACTGAACCACAGGCAAAACACCTATGATCAGACAGCAACTCTTGGATAGGGTCCATCAGAATTCGGGGAGGATGGAAACTTCCAGACTCATGTTGAGTGGGGTGGAGAAGAGTGGCCAGGGGAGTGTGGCAGATCTGTGCTGCAGGAAGGTGAGTGTGTAGCATGAATGTGAGCCTGGACTGAGTCAGAGGAGAAAGGGTGAAAGCAATTTTTTACAGCTTTGGAGACTGGTCCCAGATCTGGCTCTTGAGAAGTGCACAACTATTGTTGATGGCTGAACGCACTAATCTCTCTGCCCACAATGGGACTCTGGGCTTTCTGCTCCTTCCCTGGGGCCCTGGCCACTTTGCCCAGTGTCCTGGCATCCCAGGAATTTCCCTGCTGTTCCAGAGAGGATGTTTCATGCTGCAAGGTTTTGCAAAATAGAAAAGGTTTATCAGAATCCTATTGCACCAGAGGAGAATGTTCCAGGCTCCTTGACGTTTACAGTGTGTAACTGATTTTATCGGAGGAATGTTGTTTGGAGTGGAGTGGCCTTCTCCAATGGGTAGACAAGAGACGGAAGGTCATTTGAGGATCCTCCCCAAGCTATGGAAGTTGGTGCTCAGCATTGCTGTACATAACGCTTGGGACCCTGGCCAAATCATGAGCAACCCTTCCTCCTTGGAGGAGGTCCCAGCAGTTTCCAGAGGGACTGGGTGTTTACATTCTCACCTTGGCCCTGAAGGGCAAAAGCCCTAAGCCTAGCGCTGATCTGCAGAGAAACAGCAAGGAAAGTCTCTCTAGCCGTAGCTTAACTCTGTCTGGACAAAAGCAGACCATTCCTGACATTCCAGAAAGGGGACAATAAGGCTTCTCCTGGGCGGATTAAAAATACAGAAAGGGGTTTATTCCTTTAGTTCTTTGGTCAGCATCCCAAAGGCCCTCTGCTTCTTGGAACTCTGAGCAAAACACATAGAAGCAGCATGTGTTCCACAAGAGGCTGGGGTTCCGCCTCTTCTCATTCAGTTCCTGAGAGGTTGGGTCCACTCTGCAGCTGGTGTTCTGTGGGCCTTCAGAGCAGATCTTCGGGCAGAGGAAGGTGCCAAAAGGCATGCAGAGACCCAACCTGGGATGGGAAAGGGAGGAGTAGACAAGAGAGGCCAGAAGTCTTCATCCCTAGTGGGAGGGTAGTAAGTCTCTTTGTGGTGGATAGGATTGAACTGTCTCAAGAGCAGCTGCTGACCAGCTGAGGAACAAGTTGGGTAACCATGGAGCAGCAGGACACTCTCCCATCACAGCGGTCTGGGTGGGTCCCTGTCAGGTCTAAATCATGTCATGACAACTATTTTTAGATTGGCTAGAATAGTATCCCTTGTGTTCTAACTCCTAGAATATGTGAATGTGATCTTATTTAAAAATCGTCTTTGCTGATGTAATGAAGTTAAAACAAAACCATACTGGATTCTGGTGGGCTCTCATACTGTCTGGGTCCTTAGAAGAAAGCCACAATGCATAGCGAGGGAAAGTGCCCATGTCAGGTTGGAGGCACAGACGGCTGGTTGCCATTAGACCCTTCAGTCAGAATTCTGTTAGAGGGCAAATTCCTGTCCTAAGCCCCGCCCCCACACTGATGTTACCTCCTTAGGAAGCTAACTGCGTGTTCTTCACAGTCTCCCATTCCCCCCACCCCACCCCGGCCGCTCTGATGGTACCTCGGTAGGAAGCTAACTGCGTGTTCGTCACAGTCTCCCAGCCGTCCAGTCGGCCTCTTCAGTTCTTCCATCTCACAGATAGCCTCGTCTCCTGCCTTACTCGGGAAATTGAGGTACTGAGACCGAGATTCGGACTCTCGGCTGGACCCTGCTCTCCCTGCTCTATCCTCCCTTCCAGTCCTTGCACCCGGCTTCAGCCTGCATGCCCTCCTGCATCCTCCCCTGCGTCCTCTGCCATCACCACCATTACTCCTCTCCACCTCTGTCCTTCTTCCTTCCAAGTAGATCCTTTCCCTGTCCAAATTCTGCACCAAAAACAACACAGCTCCCACACTCCTCACCCCTGTAGTTACTGGCCCAACTCACCCTATCCACCAAACCCAACCCTCTGAGACATTCTCTCAGCCAGCTGGGTTTCACCTCTCACTCCTTGGCATGCCTCTCATGTGGCTTCTGTTCCAGTCACCATTCTTGTTATGACTCCTGGTCACGAATGTTGCTAAAGCAATGGATTCTCTGTTTTTGCCTAACTTGACCTTCTTTGGGGTTATACACTGTTGACCACACCCTCCTTCCCTTGGTTCTGATGACACTACCACCACCCACTCACCACCCTCCCCACTCCCCATTCTCCTCTACCCTCTCCATGGATCCTTTCCAGTCTCTTCTGGCGGGGCCTTCTCTCTAGGGCATGTCATGTCGTCGGGCTCTCTAGAGCTCATGCTTGGGGCTCTTTGACTACAGTTCTCCCCCTAGGTGATCTCATCCCCTTCTGCTTAGAGTGAGACCTCAGACTTGGACTTCTTCTCTCAGCATCAAGTCCACAGACTCAGAGGCACACTCGACACTGCCACACGGACATTTATCTC
Source organism: Ondatra zibethicus (assembly GCA_004026605.1). Classification (NCBI taxonomy): domain Eukaryota; kingdom Metazoa; phylum Chordata; class Mammalia; order Rodentia; family Cricetidae; genus Ondatra; species Ondatra zibethicus. Next base: position 72,789 of record PVIU01007589.1, on the reverse strand, counting down.
CAAGTCACCTGGGGCCCATGCCCAAAACCCAATCAATGGTCTTGACTTCGAAGACCTACTACTCATACATAGATTGTCCCCTTTTCTTTGTGAATGGTACCAGCGTCTATCCAACCATACAAGACAGAAACTCAGGAAGCCTTGGCCATCATTGCTAATGGATGTTTACTTCCTACAACCTCTCAAATGCATAGCATCCTTGGAACTCACTGCTGTCCCTCTGGTCTGAGAATGCTCATTTCCTCACTTGAACTTTAAGAGCCTGCGTACCAGCTCTCAATTCTGGATCATCCCTCTCATCACTGAACAGTGCTGTCTAATTGTATATCATGTCACCCCTCGCCATCTCCCTTTCATCCTACTGTACCCCATCTCTCTGAGCTAAAATCTGATAGTGACTTCCTAATCTCTTAAAGCACAGATTCTTAAAATGTGGTGCTGGGCACCCCAGGTCTAAGCAGTCTCACAATCTTTGGACTGGGTCACCTCCATGCTCTTCCTGGGCTCCAGCTATTCTGGATTACTTCTCTCTTTTCTTTTATTATTTACAATCTTATTTTATGTGTAGGTATTTCACCTGCATGTATGTCTGTGCATCACATTCATGAAGTACCTGCGAGGCATCAGATCTTCTGGAACTGGAGTTACAGACAAGTGTGAGCTTCCACGTAGTTGCTGGGAATTGAACCCAGGTCCTCTGGAAGGGCAGCCGGTGCTCTTAATTTCTGAACCATTTCTCCAGCTCCTGGTTTTCTTTTTTCCTTTACATTTATCTTACTCCAAGTCGTCCTGCCTTCAGGCTTGTACATATGCTTCCAACTCCCTTTAGACCTGGCTAACAACCTAGACAGCAGTCAGATCATGGTTCAAGCTCATTTTACAGGGAGATGGCCATGACCTCCTGAGTGCTCTTCTTCAGGGCCCGTCCACAGACACAGGTTTATGATGATGCTCTTTTGGTGGGTGTCTTCTTCAAACCTTTAAGCTCTGAGCTCAGAGGCTCATCCCACCCGCAGCACAGAGCCAGGCACAGGGTAGTCCCAGCAGAAATAGACACTGGATGACTAAATGAAAGAAGGCATTGTGTCGGCTTCCATTGGTAAAAGATGAGGAAAGTGCAGAAGTTCCAAGAAAGCAGCTCATAAATCTAGTGGGAGGAGAGACAAGCAGATGAGAGGATGAATAAACAAGACCCAGGATGGGTGAGCGTGAGAAACTCGCAGCCTCCCACAGTGATGCCTAAAGCCAGCTCTCTGCCCCCAGGCTAGGCTCAGTTCAGGTGTCTGTTGACTAGCTTGCCAACCTCTGGAACCCATAATCACCAGCATCTTGGGCATCCCCGGAATAGTCGCTGCTGGATCCCAGCCTTGGCAATGCTAGCTCATTCTGCCACAAATGGAGCAAAGTGGGCACACTTGAGAGGCCCTGCTGATAACAGCATAGTGTGGAGAGCACCATGGTGCTCAGAAGAGTTCTTGGTGACCTCATCATATCCTCAGACCAACCCCGGTGAGGCATCGAAAGGTAATGGGTTTTCTTCTCAATGGACAATTGGGAACACTGAAGTCAATAGTGATCACTTGACTTGGCTGAGGAATGGGAACATCTTAGGGACAGAACTTGGAGAAAACCCAAGGTCGTCTCTACTGACCAATGGGCAGAGGGCACGCTGTACTGGGGCCTCTTCTGCTTATTCACTTTGGGGCATCTTATGCAAACTACAGAATATTCAAGTCTCTGGGCCAGAGAGATCACATGATTCACTGCCCTTTTCAGACAAAGAAGGAAACTTTCGTGCTTCCTTCCCTCCCAGGCACTCTGGTACCCGGTGGTAGCCATTGTTAGCATCTACCCAGTCCTCCCTCTCCCCTTTGCCTCTGTGTTGAGGCTACATTTCCCAGCTTCCTTCCCAGTTGGATGAAACCTATTGTCGTGTTCTCGCTAGTGGGCTGTGAAAGGAAGTGAGGCATGCCCCTCCCAGGCCTGCCTCCTAAAAGTTTCTCTTGCTTGCCTCCATGATCTTTTCACCTCTGGCTGATGGGAATGCTGAATCCCAAAGCAGAGTTGGAAGCCATGGATTGTAGAACAGCAGAGTCAGAGATTGTCAAGCCCTAAAAGATTGTGAGAAAGGCACCTGGCAACCCTCACATCAGTGTGGAAGGCTGTTGGGTGAGCAAGAACGAAGCATCCTCATGGGAATGAAGGAGTCCTATTTGTTACTGCAAACCAATGTGTGAACACTTCTGTAAATGCTTTGACCTCATGCAGTATCGGAGGCAGAACCTCTAGATTCCTGCCGACTTCCCTGACAGCCCCGCAGTGTGTCCTCACACCTCCCTCTGCGGCCCCACCCACAGATCCCTCAGATTTATCCTGAGATGTTTCCAGCCTTGTTCAGCAAACAGACTCCAGGCTTCTCTAGTCCCTAGTAACAGGTACCTATTATGAATATCAGAGCACCCACACTAGCCTTCTGGCCCTTCTTACCTTCCCCTCCAGGACGCTAGCTCTCAGGCCGTTCCAGGTCCCTCCTCCCACCCTGCAGCTACCTGTTCTTGGTGACATTTTTCCCACCCTTGCTTCACTCCCTGATCTTCTTTCCCAGCTTTTTTTTTTCCCTCTGCTCCCAAGAGATAGCCAGTTTTCTTCTCTTATCCTCTGTCCCCAAGAGGAAGCCATGGCTGCTTTGAACTTCCCAAAGGCCTCTGGTTATTCTTTCTTCCACATTTACAATACAGCTTTCTTTCAACTGCACCCACAGTGGGGTCCAGTTGGATGGTTTCACTGTGCCCCCATTTATATGTCCTTAGGCGCCTGTTTCAACCGCCTTGCCCCTGCACTTAAAACACCAGGGAAAGAACACGTCTTAGCAACCACCTAGAATAATCTGTTCTGTAGATGGAGAAAGTAAGGCACAGATCACTTGACGGAGGTAAAATCAGGAAAAGAAGCAGTTCCCCTTGTTTGCAAGTTTCTGTTCTAAGTGTGGCCTCCCTGCAGACTCCTCTTGCTTTGTCCTAGGCGATGAGAAGGTACTAGGTCCCATCTACACTGTGGTCACCTTCACAGTTTCCCCCTGTGCCTCCCCCTTTATCCACTGGTTAAGCTGGCAATTACTCAGAATGTTCCATTGACTTAGATGGTAGAGAGATTAGAGAGATAAATCTAATGCTAAACGGGAGGGGCAGGTGGCAGGTGCAATGCCCTGGGGAGTTGGCAGGAAAGGTAAGATTCCCAAGTGAGCTTTCTGAAGGCACATGGGAAGCCTGGACAGGCCTTTTACCCCTTCAACCTTCCTGTTTGCCTGAAAGGGTGACTTGTTCTTTGGCTAGTCTTCCTTTCTTTTGAAGGGAGGGAGCTACAGTGACCAGAGCCTCTGAGCACAGTGTACTGGCCTGTTGGAGCTTGTCTAGCTGAGTCTGGGCCGCTGCATAGTCCTGAGTTAACAGGAGCTGTGTCCAGAGATGTTAAGCTGGGTTCGTGCCTGGATTCTTTCTTTCTTTCTTTCTTTCTTTCTTTCTTTCTTTCTTTCTTTCTTTCCTTCTTTCTTTCTTTCCTTCTTTCTTTCTTCCCTTCTTTCCTTCTTTCTTTCTTTCCTTCTTTCTTTCTTTCTTTCTTTCTTTCTTTCTTTCTTTCTTTCTTTCTTTCTTTCTTTCTTTCTTATTATTGAGAGGTCTGAACACTTCATGTGAGACCTCAAAAGCTAGGTTTCTTTTGTGGTTTTATAAACCCAAACCCAAATTCTCTACTCTTTGCTCACTGGTATAAGGTGAACTTATTTATATGGAGCATCCTTTGTTTTCTGCCAAATGACTCACTTGTACTGAGTCACCAGAAGATGGGTCTAGGCCCATCTGCAGCTGCCCTGGACATTATGATCTGCTCGTTCTCCTGCAGGTGGGTCTTGGAGATTTGCAGACAGAGAGCTGCGGAGAAGCCCGTTTTCCTGAGCACTTGGTAAACAAAGAACCCTGGCACATCCTAGAGCATCCCAAGGGAGCTGTGGTTTTCATTTTGGTTGAGACATTGTCTGAATTATTGACAACTCTAAACTATGAGGTAAGAATGAAACCACGTGGTCATCCAGTGAGAAATCTTTTGTTGGTTCTCCTACAGTCTCAAGCAAGTTGGTTCCCCATTTTGAGCTGTTCTTTCTTTACTTACAAATGAAGAGATCTGGGTCCTAAATTTTGGTCATTGTGTCATTTGTCTTCTGGGAGTGGGGAATAAGGACACACACAGAACTTGAAATACCAAGCAAATTTATTGGCACCCAGTCTTGGAACATCTCCCCTAAAGGATTCATTTCAACTTTAGTGTATGCTGTGTATTGGTTTTGTTTAATTTGCATATTGCTGTCCTTTTCCTTGCTATGGGTTTACCCTTCCCCCAGAATCAGTTCACAGTTTTCTTTTCCCTGTGGCCTGTTTGAATGTCCCAGCAGCAACATCGCCGCAGAACACTGGTGTAAACCAAAGACTGTGACAGTATGGGAATCAAGCTTGTGAACCTTAAAGATGAGGGTTCTTGCATCAGACGCCCAGTGTGGCTGATACAAGCTTATCACTAGCGCTGGGGACCCAAAAGGGCGGCGGTGGCTTGGGACCTCTTCAGATCCTTAAGGGCAATGCAGGCGCACGATGTGGAGCATGGCCTAGGCTCCACTTCTCTACCCTCTGAAAGCACTCTGTAATACTCACCTGGTATCAATTACATTGCCAACACCTACTTTTCACAGACCTACTGTGTGGCTAAGGAGCTGGGAAAGGGCCCTCGCCCCCACCCCCACCCCATTCCAGTTCTCCAAAACCCAAAGCGATGCTCCAGGGTGTGGGCCCATGACAAAAGTTACGCAGGGGCTCCATGAGCTCACCCGGGGGTTCCGTGAGCTTACCCCGGGGACCCAGACCGCCCCCGCCCTCTTCCTGCCCTCTCCCCGCCCCCGGGCCCCCGAGCCGGGCCGGTGATGTCAACCGAGGAGGAGCCGCCCGCCCCGCGACCCGCCCGGGCTGATTGGCGTGTGGTGGCGCCGGGGCCGCCTCCGCCCTCCCACGGTTCGCACAACTTTTGCGGCTGAAAGCGCGCTCGCATCCCGCTCCTCTCGCCGCCGCCCTCGGCCCGGCGCCCGGCATGTGAGCGCGGGCGGCCGCCGCCACCATGGCCTCGCCGCGCGCCCCGCGGTGGCCGCCGCCGCTGCCGCTAGTGCTGCTACTGCTGCTGCTGCCACCTCCCGCCACCCCTAGGATGCGGGGCCCCCTTCTCTCCCCGGCCAACCGCGCGCTCCTCCCGGCCGTGGGGCCGCCTTCGCCGCTTGGCCCCGGACACACGGCCCCCTGGCCCGGAGTCACGACCCGGCGGGGACGGTCTGGCCGGGTCCCCAGAGGCGTGAACGCGGGTGAGTGAGAGCCACTAGCGTGGGGCAGGGGGCGTGGGTGCTCCAGGGATAATCCGTCCCGGCCGCGGCTCCGTGGACCTCCGCGGGTGGAACTGTGAGAGGTGGCCCTGGAGAGAGAGAGAGAGATGCTGTCCCTGGCTACTACGGTGTACCCTTGCGTTCCTTCCCTGAGCTTTGGAAGAAAACTCTCTCATGGGTTAGCCCACACCCATGTCCCTCTTGCACCTCGTAGGGTGGTAACTTCTGTTTATAGTCCCTCCTTTCCAGCCTTTTCTCCCCCAACAGATGGAGAACTGGTCTCTCGAGGTCCAGAGCCTGACTTTTCAATATAAGTAAATAACGGATTTTTGAGTTTGAAAGGCTTCTAGCATTTAGGATGTCATGAAGGACAAAGGGTGCACTATAAAATAAAACAAGCTACCTAATCAACCTTAAGAGCAGGGGTACTTGGAGTAGGGGGTGGGGAGCTTTGATGTTGAACCTCTGCAAGACACTAGGGACTGTCCCACAGCCCTTCCCTCCCCAGCCAGCTGCTCTGCAGGCAGGCGCTGCCTGTCCTGGTCACAGAATGGGAACCCAACTCCTGTCCCTGCTGTCTTTGTTTCTAGTTCCTTTTTCTGGTGGAAGAAAATGCCACGGCCTGGGTGGAATTCTAATGCAATGCCCTTATGACCTTGGCAGTGTCCTGACTTTAGATCTCGGTTTCCCCGTCTGTGAAAAGGAAGGACCCCATTCCTCCTAGCCTTCTGATGATGGTGTGGCAAAATGAAAGTAAAATAATAGAAAGTGCCGGGGACACAGTTTAGGTGCTGTTAGCCTCTCATCTTCCTGTGAGAGGTGTGGGGACACGCGCTAGACTCTGCTGTTGCTCCAGGGCTGGGACTGGCAAGGTTTTGTCCTCTTTCCTCTTCTCTTGTCTGTCTTGCATGCTTCACAAACTTTCTGCCAGCTTGCTCGTCCTTGGAACATAGAGAGGTACTTCCTAGAGTTGAATAAGAAAAGATTTGCTACCCTCAGAAAACCTCAAGGGCAAGTTCAGCAGTACCCTCGCCTCCATAGACTGCCTGGTCCTTGTGAACGTCAGAGTCACTGGCCCAAGATGGGGAAACTGAGGAACCAGCCAAGGAGGGGCAGGCAGCTCTGAAGGTCCTTAGAGACATAGGCTGTGCAGCCCCATGTTTAGTTGAGTTCCTGAGAAAAGAATTATGAGCGTGGAAGATATTTACTGACTTTCCCTTTGTAGAAAAGTAACTGAGGGATCCTGGAAGGCATTCTGTGGGATGTTCCAGACACAGCGATGTGTAAGGGACTGCTAACTCAGAGGGCCACTCAGGAACCCAAGGCAGGTGTCAGTAGCTGGTGCTCAGGCTGAGGGTTCCATCTTGTAAGGAGCTATGAGGGAGGGTTGCTGTCTTGTTAGGTCCTGCTTGAGGAGGCTGACACAGGACTGCCCTTCCTAAGGCAGGGAGGGAATCTCCCCAGCTCCTGTGGAAGGGACTTTAGTGGCAGCTGAACTGGGGAGAAAGCAGGTAAGAATTAATGCTTAAGAGAGCTGTGCTTTCATGCTTCCGTTGTGGCCATGGTATTGGCTTTGCAGCCTTCTCTGTTTCGTTTGTTTTTGGGGTGATCAGAGGCTTCAGGGAGAGGAGGAACCTAGAGGGGACCTGGAATAATCCAGATTTTTCTCTGGGGAGGTCTCCTGATCTCCTGGTGTCCCAGCAGACCGTTGTCCACTTGGTGCCTACTCTCTGCTGCCCTAACTGGGTCAGGGCTGTGTGAAGAGTAAGATGGGAAAAGGTAAAATCTAGGACCTGTTGGAAACAGCAGAGCATTACCAGTGTGGCCGAGGGTCCAGGCATGGCCTCTGTCCGGTTTCTGCTAAAGCCTCAAACGATGTCATTTAGGAGAAAAAGGAAGCAACAACACACAAACACAATACAGCAGCGATTCGTGATTCACTGAGCCAGAGGTTTACAATAACCTCTGAAGATTTCCCTGGCCCACTTTGATTGGCCACCACACACCGCTCAGTAAGAAGACTAAGCAAGGCTTCACATCTGCAGAGATCCAGCCTCCCTGGCACCACGACAGAAGGTCATCCATGCTCTGTGTTCACATGGTTTGTGGGGAGGTGGGTGTTGCTGCAGGCAATGAACCTTGTGTCACAAAATAATGCCCTTAATCTGATAGTTGGGGAAATTGCCCTGAGACACTTCTATGGGTGCTGGTGGCCAGTGCCTGGCCATCTTGGTCTGGTCTTCCAACTCTAACTATTCCCCCACGAGCAGCAGGGCCTAGAGATTTTTTTTTTTTCCTTTCCTAGATGGTCATTCTAGCTCTTCTCTTCCCACAGAGTTCAAGGTTCTCACTGCTGGGTGGCTGTTTGCATTCCATTTGTGGGCTGTTTGCCTATGTGGCTCTGTCCTCGGAGGAGAGCAGCCCCCTGTTTGGATAGCCATTGTTTGCCTATGTGGCTCTGTCCTCGGAGGAGAGCAGCCCCCTGTTTGGATAGCCATTGTTTGGCTTTCGTGCCCACCTGCCACTCTGTTCCGCTGTGTTTGTTGCTTCAGTCATCAGTGAAAGGAGGCCGAGAGCTGAACGCTTCCTTTCTGTCTCCTTCCCTACGACCTAGGGCCCCCGGCCACAGCTCTGAGCTGAGTTCTACATTTGGCTTTTCAGTCCCCGGGCCATACTTTTGGGATCTCTGCACATGGTGGAAGGAAGGCGGGAAGGGAGGCTGGACTCATAATGAGAATTCCCACCAAAGGAAAGAGCTGTCCCAAACATAGGGGAGAAGATGCTAAGTAGTTAAGTAACCAGTCCAAGGAATACTAATCTTAAAAAAATGTGGCTCCCTAAAGCAAGGGCTATGAGCCCAGCCTCTTCTGAGCTGTTAACTGGCTGTTCCCAAATCGCTAAAAACCTTCTGGCCCAACTCCATCATTTAGTTTGGCTGCCACAGGCACCATTGTGGGGTGCTATGAAGGCTGGGTGGCGAAGGGTCAGCCCTCTCAGGGATGGGAGAGTGTCTTTTCCCAGAAATGTGACCCTACGGACCGAGGCTGAGAGGTGGTTCCGGGCATCAAGAAGCCAGCTTCTTTGATAGAGGCTGTCACAGGTACAGAGAGGGTCCTGGTGTGTGCGGGGTGCCGAAAAGCCTCATCCTTTAAACCTCTCTCCTGGTGCATGCAGATGCTGACCTTGTGTTTTCTGCACACCAGCTGTCTTGTGTGGACAAGGAGAGACTTGGTTGTGCCTGTGCCAGCTGGGCAGTTACTGCCTGCTTAGCCCAAGAACAAGGCCGGGACCCTCCGCCCTCCCAGTGATCTTGCTCTGTTTTCCATTGACATTGGCCTGCTGACTGAGAGTGTCCTTATTTGAAGTTGGAAAGAAGGAACAGCAGATGGTAGTTGCTGTGTCCTTAGCTACTTACTGTCTTCCTCAGCGTCTTCCCTCTGCCCCAGCATCCTCTTTGTACAAGCAGGATTTTTGAGCTGTAATCAGTACCTTTCTTTGAAGAATCCAAAGGAGCCAACAAGAAAGACTAACCCTTACCCTTGGAGCACCTATGTGGAGTCAACGCATTTATGTTTCTTACCCCATTTCACCCTCCAAACAGTCCTGCCAGGGGTATTGCTTCCCATTTATTCTCCCTTTATGGGAAATGACGCCTACCAAGGTTAGGTCACAAGGGAAAGGAAGGATGCTGGATTTAAGCTAATTTCAACCAAGTTCATTAGCCCACCCCACCATGTCACAAGGTCTGTTCCTCACCTATAGGATAGGACAACCTTGTTGTAGATCCTTAGGGCCTCTCCAGCTCACCATTCTTGCTCTTGCCTTTGCCTAAGATTGGGGACCATGAGCTGGTAATCAAGATGCTGACAAGAGAGGTTTTTTAAAGACGATTTTACAACTACTTGTTTTTAGTGTGTGTGTGTGTGTTTGCACATGAATGCAGGTGCCTGTGGAGACCACAGGCATCAGATCCTGTGGAACTGGAGTTATAGGTGGTTGTGAACTACCCAGTGTTGGTTCTAGGAACAGAACTCAGGTCCTTTAAAAGAACATTATTCACTCTGAACCTCTGAGCCCCCAAAAGGTAGATTTTATTATTAGTTTTAGAGCCAGGAGGTGGTGGCACTAGCCTTTAATCCCAGCACTTGGGAGGCAGAGGCAGGCGGGTCTCTGAGTTCAAAGCCAGCCTGGTCTACAGATTGAGTTTCAGGACAGCTCCCAGAAACCCTGTCTTGAGAAGAAAAGTTATTTTTTAGGAGCAGTGGGGGTTGGAGGAATTGCCCATAAAAGGACTTAAGTCTATACATGTATAGAATGATATTTTGTGTTGTTATTATGATTTATCTCTCTCACACACACACAAATGCATGCACGCACGCACACACCCACACATAAGTTATGGGTGCCTGAAGTAGCTACATTCATTGTCAACCAAACAGAAATGAACTGTTGGCTTTCTGTGGGCTCTTGGCTGGGAACATGGGACAGTGACTAATGCTGTGTGGCACTTGTCAGTTGCTATCAGTACCTGTTCTGCTACATGGGAAAGCATTCAGAAGATGTCAAATCACTTTCATTTTCATGCCGCTGCCCCCTCTGGCCACTCACTTTTCATTTTCCCATAGACATAAACAAGGAGATTCCTGTCCTGTCTTTTCTCCCCTCCTTGTCAGAGTATGACAGATGTCTCCTCTCCTAAAAATAATCTTAACATTTAACATCTACCCTCTCAGGGCTGGGGAATGGCTTGGTGGTTTAGACTGCGTATTGCTTTTCCAGAGTATCTGAGTTCAGTTCCAGAACCTCACTGGGCAACCTCACAACTGCCTGTAACTCTAGCTCCAGAGGATCTGATCCTCTGATCTCAACAGCCACCTGTATTCATAAGAAAACACACACTCACACACACACACACACACACACACACACCAAAACAAAACACTAAAAATAACTAATTTTATATTTTAAAAAAAACTCTCCTCTGCAGGTTGTCAACATCTTGATTGCCACCTTATTCTAATCATGGTCCCTGATCTTATGAAAAGACGAGAGCGAGCAATCCATGTCTTATTCAATTGGTTTATAAATCAGAAAATATTTACTGAAGCCTTACTATGTGTGGAGACCTGTGTCAGGTGGTATAGAGGTTGTAGGCACATTTACACCCCCACCCCTGGGATTATCTTGATGGAGCACAGCTGTTAAAGTATAGTAATGATTCCTAACCTAAGAAAGCTCCAAGATGGTACCGACCAAAGGAATGATCAGGAGAGAGGAGGCCGTGATGTGGAAGTGGAGACTGGAGGGACTGGAGGGCTATGGAGGCCTCTTGAGGAAGGAGTGCGTGGGTTGAGCTTTGGAAGGTTGGTTGGGATGCGGATAGACAGAGATGTGGAAAGGCCTTTGGCATCAGCAGAATCCCACATGTTGACAAGCTCAAGACTGGTTTCTTCTTTTGTTTATACTTTGCCCTTATTAGTTAGTGTAGAAGATAATGGGTTTCGTTGTGACGCTTTCATACATGTATGTTATTATACATTGCTCATGTTACCCTCTTGTTCCCCTCCCACGGTCTCCTTTCTACCCTCAGCTAGTCCTCATTCTGTTTTCATGCCCTTTATTGTGTGTGTTTGTCTTTATGTGTATATCTGTGTGTCAATGTGTGTGTGTGTTTCTGTATGTCTGTGTGTGTGTCTGTATCTGTGTGTCTGTGTATGTATGTGCATAGGTACACACACGAAAGAAAACACGTGGTCTTTGTCTTTCTGAGTCTGGCTTATTTCACTCTATGTGATCCCCAGTTCCATCCATTTCCCTGTCTTAATTTCACTCTTGGTGGCTGAATCAAAGTAATTTATACACCACATTTTCTTTATCTCTTCATATATTGACAGCTGTCAGGACTGGTCCTGTTAACTCAAGTCTTTTAGCATAGATATGATTAACAGCCAAAAAGGCCAGAGGAGAAGACGTGGGGACGTGAACTGGAATTGAGAATAATTAGTCATTGAACACAGCCTGGAAAGGGGACTATGGCTTATTACAGTGGGCCTTAGAATCCTGTTATTTATCTTGTCCTGTCCACAAAAAGCCCTTCGTGGCCTCCAAGGAGAGTGCGGTGTCTTTTGTATGTTCATGCTCATTTGTGTCTATTGTGGGGATCTTATGGATGAACCCTGGTAGATCTGTCTCACTCCAGCCCAGAAGGTATTTTGGAACTTGTGGAAGGCTAATAACAAATCCATGAGTTTGGAGGAAAAGACTAAAAACCTGGCATGAGTTGGAGTGTGAGAATTGGGGCTGTGAGAATTGGCGGGTGAGAGGCCTCAAAGCCCTTTTAGAGGACCACAGGAGGGCCTGAGGTTGCCAGCCAAGGAGATGCTGAGAAGGGAGGGAGGGGAAGGAGAAGGGAAGCTATGGAGAGGAGTCACCCTGCTCGTAAGGTAATATTTCCTTCTTCAGCTCTTGATTGTAAAGACTCTCTGCAGGTTCCAGTGGAAGAATTCTCCAGTCCTTTGATAATGGGAGCCTGAGCTAGAGAGGCCACGGCCACGTTCAGGCCCGCAGAGGCAGTTGTTGAAGCCACGTGGGAAGAGGAAGCTAGCCCTGCCTGGGTGGAGAGCATCTAGATGACAAGAGGAAGAGGCAGTGGCCTAGGCGCCAGCTAGGGCGTGGAGGCACAGTGGGAGGTGGGGTGGTTTGAAGGCTAGCTGTGAATCGGAAGAACACTTGAATACAGTACTCCGTTTAGCCATGAAGCCCGACAGCCTTTCCCCGTGGTCCATCCAGGCTCATGAGCACAGAGCGAGTGGGAAGACCAACGCTGAAGAATGCAACTCTATTTGTAGTGGGGACTGGGTAGAGGACAAGGTGCAGAAGCCTGTGTGCAGAATGGCGAGCCTAAGTATGGCATCCCTGTGGGCAAAATGGTCAGTGAAATGGAGAAAGAAAATCAGAGACATCCAGCATCCCTTGATTTTCCCCTCCAAACTGCCATCCAGCCCCAGTTCTTCCCATGTCAGGGGCAGAGCACAGCATCCACACACTTAGCCCTGAAGCCTGAAGGTCACCCTCCGTTTGTCTCCGTCCCTCACCTTCTACATCCCTTGGCGGAGAACAATTCAGTTTGATTTTGTTCCCAGAAGACACCAGGAGTCTGCCCTTTATGTCTTCTGTTCATCCCATCCATTCTGTCCCACTAATTGATGCTCAGGAAAGCCACCGTAATCTTAAGATGTGATTCAGGTCACTCTATTCTTACCTCAAAACCTCTAAGAGTTCTGCGGGCCGACCCTACCACCTCTGTGGATTTCAATCCCACTTGCTGCTCAAAGCAGGCAGTGTTTTGGTTTTGCTTTGTTGTTTTTGAGGCAGGGTTCCACCCTGTAGTTCAGACTGGCCTCAAACTTGAGATCCCAATCCCTTAGTCTCCCAAGGATCACAGATGAGTACCACCATAACCAGTAGTCGTGTGTGTGTGTGTGTGTGTGTGTGTGTGTGTGTGTGTGTGTGTAGATGCTGAATTTCCTCCTGTCTTGGAGGCTTGACACAAGGTGTCTCCTGCCTGTAACAGAAAGAGCTTTCCTAGTAGAAGGGACAGCCATTGCAAATGCCATAATGCAGGACCAAGCTCACCTGCCTTAGGAGGGAAGGAAAGCACCTTGGCTGGCTATGGGGATTGGACCCTGAAGGGCCAGGAAAACTAGAAGATCACGTTTCCTTCTGAGTGCCCTAGAGGGACTGTAGCAGGGGCTGTACCACATGTTGTAGGGCTGTGGCTACCAAATCCCTTGGGGAGCTCAGAGACCATCTGCTAAGTTTACAGAGGCTGCTAAAAACAGACACATTCTTTCTGCTTTATATTTTAGCTCTGGGGTACTTGAACTTCATAGCATTCTTACCCCTTTACCATGTACAGTTTTTGAAGAAAGCATGCAGGTGAGACAGTATGGCAGTTGGGCAAGATCCCATGTTTCTCTTTCCTGGGGCTGTTGGCGTTGCAGGGCAAGGCATGAGAAGGGGCTCTGATCTTATTCAGAAACACCCTCTCTACATGAGGAAGGAGCTGGGCTTCTGAAGGTGGAGGGGTGGCTGTGGTAAGCTTACATGTTTCTCTTCCGTGTTTCTGGTAAGTTGGGAGGTACAGGCCAAGGAGTAGATGGTTAGAGACTCGGCTCTCCAGGGCATCCATCCTCCTCCATCCTTAGAGGCATATAGGTTTCAGGCAGGAGCAGAAAGCACCCAGGAGAAAAATGCTGGGTTGTCACCCTAAGGGGTGACCCTTGAGCAAGGGGTGACTAGTTAAGCAATGTTAAAAGCCACTGTTTTCTCTCCCTGGGAGATGATTGAATAGCTTCCGATGGGGAATGGGTTTCATTCTTAGAGCCTCTGGGGCCACCATGACATTCATTGTGGCCATGGGGTAAGACTTTTGGAGGATCGTGTCTTGCCAGTGTGTGGCTAGTGCCCCCTGTCTTTACTGACACAGACCGAAGTTGGGGATCAAGCCCTGTCATAGCCACTTACCAGCTTTGGGACTTTGGTAGGTGTTTAGCCTCTTGGTGCCCTTGTTTTCTCATCGGGTAAGTGGACAGTTAAAGAAAGAGTCCTCCCCAGGGAGTATGGGGCAGGCTACCCTGTAAAGCCCCCAGCTGGCAGCAGGAAACAGTCTACTGCCAATGCGTCTACTGCCAAAACTAGGGCCTGTTTACACCAGGCACCTGTTTAGTTTCTGTTGTGGGGATCTAAACCAACTGGAGGGAAAAGGGTCTGTTTTACTTTACAGCTTATGATCCGTCACTGAGGGAAGTCAGGGCAGGAACTGGAGGCAGGAACTGACTCAGAGGCTGTGGAGGGGCACTGCTCACTGGCTTGCTCCCCTGGGCTTGCTCAGCCTGCTTTCTTATAGAACCACCTGCCCATGGGTGGAACTGCCCACCTCAAACAGTAATCAAGAGAATGTCCTCGCCAGACTGGCCTACAGGCCAGTCTGATGGAGGCTGTTCTTTGGAAATTTCCTTTTCCAAGATGTGTTTAGGTTTATGTCAGGCTGGATTAAAAACAAAACAAAACACAAACAGTGTCATTACTGTGTCAATAACACCCTGCCACGCACACACTCGTCCTCTGGGTGTCTTATTGGACAGGGTACCAGTTCTAAGAGCAAGGGTTACCTGGCCTTGCTCCATGCTGGAATCCTGCTGTCTTACCCATCCTTAGCTTTAAACCAAGTGACACGAGCCAGATTGAAAGTCAAAAGATCTCAACTTGGCCACCCTGGCCTGTGACGGTCTGAGACCTGATGACCCCATACAAAGTGCTTGTGATAGGGACGCAGGTGAAAAAAGGTGTGGCCACAAGATAAGAAGAATAGGTTTGTACCCCTGTGCACAGCGAGCATTCTCCTCAGGCCAGAACCTCTGGGGATCCTTTAAAAAAGGTTTCTTTTTAAGTATTAATGTTTCTTATTAAGTAACATTAGCAGATTTTAGAAAATAGTTTGAGCAAGAACAGCATCCTTGGAGGAAGTATTGTCCCAATGAGACATCTTTGAAGCAGTTCATACTTTCGTAGGTGAGGGTGGTGGTTTATTAGGAATTATTTCTAGTATAGTCTTGCCTTGTGGTCATAGAGTGCTGCTGTCTGGTAGAGTTATGGCCACGAGAATCCAGCAGTGGCTCAGAAGCTCTGGCGTGGGTTTTGGAGGACTTTTGGTATTAGACCCCTGTAGCTGTGTGTAGGGGCTGCGTCCTAATGTCTAAGAGTTATGTTAAAGATAGGGCTATTAATGTCTCTCCTGCTTCTTAACGATTGTGATGGTGAAGGCGCCCATAACATAGTGAATGATTTCAGTCATAATGCAAAGACCCTGGGCATGGCCTTTGCTCTGGATCTGCCTCTACATCTGTAACACAGAGATAACAACCAGTCCTGTTGATTTCATAGTTGTAGGCGTGAAATAAAGCCACACAGACGTGCTTGGTAGGCATATACACACTATGTTTATTCCTCACACTGTACAGTGGAGCATTAGTCTAGTCTAAGGTGGGGCTTCATGAGAGCAGGATGGGGAGAAAGCTAGAGGGGAAGAGGAGCAAGGCCTGGCATTTGCGGTCAACGGCAGTGACTTTTGTAATCTCTCTCTCTGTCCTTTCACATGTCTGTGGTTGGCTTGCTGTGACCAGTCCTCGCATCCCTTCTCTCCCTCCCAGATAGATGCTCCCTTGACCTTCAGCCTCCAGCTCACCCCAGGGGTTCTCTAGACAGAACCTCCTGTGAGCTAGGCTCTCAAAAGAGACATAGGAATGTGACCAGAAAGTAAGCGTGTGGTCAAGTAGACAAAAATTGTCTCACCAAGCAAACCTGGAATCCTAAGGGAGCGTTTCCTTCCTGGACACAGCTGGTGTTGTCTCTTGAGGGACCCGAGGGCAGGGAGAGCTGGTCAGTTCCTGAACTGGTTCTAAGACAAAACTAGGTTTTGCTAGAAGGCTAGAGGAAAGAGACACGCTAGGCAGAGAGGACTCTATAGACAGAGGTAAGATGGGAGGCCAGCTGGGCTTCACCTGCCTCCTCTGGGTGGATGATTCTTAGAGGTGCCTGTTCCTCTCAGCGGCTCCGTCCTGGTCCTTCAGCTGTCTGCAGATGAGGTCACGTGTTAAACCCACAGGTAGCAGTTACCAGATGACACCCTTTCTCCCCTGCTCGCCTTTTCCTCTTGGTGGCTCTTCCTCTCCTGTCCATACTGCACCTCCTCCATTTCCACTCTTCTTTCGTCTGCCAGTAGTCACCGCCAACTCTTCCCTCTCCTTGTCGACATTCTCCCTTCCTCCCAAGTCCCAGCAGAACCCTGAGGCTCCTCTTGGCTGTGGGCTACATAGGGCAGCAAGAGGTAGCGGTCTCCTTTGTGCTATAAAACCTGCCTGGTGTCCTCAGTGAGTCACCCTAGGAGCCCACCTGGGGGAAGCCTATAGTTCTATTTGAAGGAAGTGAACACCTTTTAAAGACACTTCCTAGTAAGCTGTGCATGGTGGTGCATGCATTTAATCCTAACACTTGGCAGGAGGGTCTCTGTGAGTTCAAGGCCAGCCTGGTCCACATAGTGAAGTTCCAGGAAGAGCCAGAAAGACCACGTCTCAAGAAAAAAAAAAAAAAGCTTGGCAACCTTTTTCTTTTTCTCTCTTTAATTGGTCTCACACCCAGGGAGAACCAGTGACCCTGGTCCCCTCCTCCTGCCTGAGCTCCGTGCCCACCAGAGCCCGCCATATACATTTTTCAACAGGCATAAACAAATTATATTTCTATGATTCCCTTGAGGCCAGGGCCACTTCAAAGAAGTCTAGGAATAAATTAGCTGCAGGACTTATAAAAATCGCCCGCAGGGCTGTGGAAATGTTTGAAGCCGGAGTCACGGGTCCTGCTCGCACCCACCCGCAGGCCCAGGCGGTTTCTTCCTGCTCTTTCTCAGCCTCCTCTCCCCCTCTTCCTCCTCGGAACCAGGATGTTTTTCCTTGCCTCTGCATTGTTTCGCTAACCTGGCAGGTCTCCTTTGGTGGAGCCCTGCCACAGCTTCCTCTCTGGGTGTGAGCGAACACTGAGAGCGCACAGGAGCTGGAGCACACAGCGCTGGCCGGGCATGGCACAGGCCTCCAGTGTCGGTTTTCTGCCAGAGGTCCCCCTTGGCTGAGGAGCCTCCTCTGCGGCCTTTTTATTTGTTTTTCAAAGGATGAGAGAGGCAAAGAAAAGACTGGCTTCAAGGTTAGGCACCCCCCACCAAAAAAAAAAAAAAAAAAAAAAAAAAGCAAGGTAGACTACCCATTGCAGAAAGCTTTTGTGCATACTTATTCAGCTGAGTAGGAATCTTCTGACCCTTGACCCTGAGACTTTGCCTCAAGGGCAAAAAGAAAAAGAAAAGAAAAGCCCTGTCTGTGAGTTACTTTTAAAGCAGAGATCCTGATCAAGGTTTTTTAGCCTTTCCTCTTGCCTAGGTAGGCTACTTCCCCTCATAGTGGTCCTCAGGGCCCCCTCCTGACCAGCTCTGGTTCTGGGAGGCTGACCCCAGTCTTGGGACTCTCTTGTCCTGGCTGAGCTCAGACCTTCAGACCTGCCTCTTCCTGAGAGGAAGGGGCACTATGAACTGCTGACAGAGACTGTCTCTCACGGGCAGGGGGTGGTACGCCTTGTCAATTTGACACTTCAGTAACTGGAGCCCATCCCAACGGGACTCATGTTTTGTTTTGTTTTTTTTTCAAATGTCATCCTCAGACCTTACATCCAAAGGCTTTGCAATGTGAACGTTTTTTTTTAAGGGCTACTCCTTTTAGGATAAGAACAAGGAAGGAAGCAAATGTCCCCGAGAGTCCTGGACTGTCCACATTGATGGCTGAGTCTTTTGTTCACACAAACTCATTTGGCTCCTAAACGTCCTCCACCCAAAATCATTACATCCGCAGCCACAGTAGCCGAGCAGGGTAGATGGCAGCCTTTCTGGGGAGATTACAACCGCCCCCCGGAGGGAGGGCAGCTCTAGGTGGAAAGAAGGCTTTCCAGCCCCACAAACTCCCAGGACACAGGTTCTGCTGCTCTGGGCAGCTTCTCACACCCCAGACGGACTGAGATGTTTTATTTACACAGCTCAGCCCTTGAGGCAACGTCTCTGTTTGAGTCATCCTTTCAGCCCTCATAGTCTTGCCTATGGCTGGTGCTCAGTAAAAATACATGTTCTGGTTTTTACTGTGGCTAAATATACCTAACATGAAAGTTACCATTTTAGCCGTTTCTAAGTGCTGTTCAACAGTCACAATGCTGCAGCAGCCACCATCCATTCCCAGAAACTTTTCATCCCAAACAGAAACTCTTAAGTAGTAATCCCTGACCTCCTGCCCCGAGCCACCTCCGCTCCACTTTCCATCTTGATGAAGTTTTTATTCCAAGTACTCCACGAGTGGATGCACGTGGTATTTGTCCTTTTGTGCCTGGCTTGTTTCACTTGGGTTGTTAGGGTTGCCTCCTGTTGGTAGCTGTACACTATCCTGTTGTCTGCACACACGCCATCTTGTTAACCCCGTCATCCCCCGGTTGTTTTCACCGTCTGCCTGCTGTGAGGTTCTTTGCTGTTATTCCTGTAAGCTACATACCCAGAAGAGGGATTGCTGGATCATATGCGAACTCTATGTTTACGTTTTCGGGGTCTGCCATACAGTTTCCACGCTGGCTGACCCAGTTTGCATTTGTGCTGGTAGCACATATGAACTCCACGTTTGCTACATACTTACCGGCCCTTGCTTTACTTCTGTCCTTCCTTCCTTCCCTTTTTTAAATAGTAGCCATCCTATGGGTGTGAGAGCAGATATTTTGAATCCATACATGCTGCTCCCTAGCTAGGCAGTGGATTTAGAACTGTAATCCTCCCTCCTGAGCCTCAGTCCTGCTATCCAAGGCTAAGACTTAATTAGTTACTATGATCCCTAAAGGATCTGGTCACCTTTGGGGAGGAATGGGGGAGGAGTCGATGGCAACCCAACCAGCGTTGGCCAGAAGGAACAGTACAAAGCAATGCTGTCGAGAGTGACCTGGCCACACACTATAGCTGACTGGGCTTCTCTTCTGGACCCCCACTGGTTTCATCTGTGATTAATTGACATAAAGACCTAGGCTTTAGCCTCTGCTCTGCTACCATTTTCTGAGTTAACTTGGCTGGCAACTTTAATACCTCAGTTTCCTCTTCCATCAAAGAGGGAAGAATTACCCTCATGACTGCCTACTTAGGCTGTTGGAATTTAAAAGGACAATTTAGGGCCCTTAAATTCTCCTATAAAAAAGTGCTTTGTGGGTAGGGAACTGTGTGGGATTCCTAATTGGTTCTCAGGATAGAAGCAGAATTTCAGTCTTGTGGGAAGTATTTATGAGCTGTGTTCTACTCCCCTTCAGTCTGTGGCAGTCCACACACTAAAGGAATCAAAGGAGGGGAGAAATCCAGCTCCCCCTCCCAGGACTCTTCTCTCCTCACCATGTAAGCAGTTGAATTTTAGGGAAATCATTAAAATTACAAAGAAACTCATAGGCATGAAACCCCATTGCTGGAGTCTGTAATAATTACAGGCAAGGTGTCAAACCCACAGCTCATAGCGAGCTTTTCAAGTTGGGGAAAGCTCCAATGGGAGGTGGGGATGGGGAGTTCTGGGGTTAGGGATGAGGGTGGTACCACTGCAGACCCTCCTTGTGAGCCTTAACCCTAGCAACAAGACCGGCACCGGCACCGGTAGACACCTGAATGGACTTTCTGTGGGACTGGTGCCGGGGCCTCCTGTGACCCCTTCAGCATACAGCACCTTCCCTCTTCATAGGCCCTGCTTTTGATTTCATCCTGTCTTACCTGGATGTCTGTGTCCCTGTCCCTGGCTCTGCCCCTCCTGGCTGATTGAAATCCTTTAAATTGGACCCTGATCCTCGGTTGTGCCTTCTTATCCTGTCTGCTGTCCTTCTTCCTCATCAACATCATAGGCATTAACCAGATGTTTGCAGCTGGAAGTCACAGCATCACCCCAACTTCATGTCTTAGAGGCAGACATTTCTTGTTCCCCTGAAACTCAGTCTTTGTGCCCGCTCCACTGTCTTTACTGCCGTTCCTCCCAGCATCCACAGGCATCATCTCTGCTGGAAGCTGATTTAGACATCCTTCTGCTCAGACTTCCAGAGAATAACTGCATCTGTTGCCACACCAAGCCTGGTTTCAAAGCCCATGCACCAGGCACCATCTCACTCCTCTTCGGGAGAAACCAGGTTGGCCACATTGTTAAAGCCTAGTTTGAAGGCCAGGGGGATTTTGTTTTGTTTGGTTTTTGTTTTTTCCTTCAACTCTACCAGCCAATGACCTGAAACCTTATGGAATCAGCTGGCGTGTGACATGAGACCTAAGTTCAGATCCTGTCTGCCGCTAAAGGACCAATCACTTCATCATTTTGCTTCCTACTTTCCCCATGTGCCAAATAATGACACCTACCTGCCAGGACTGTCCCAGTCCTTACATGAATGAGGCGATGCGAGTGAAAACATCTAACACGTGGCTGTGTTGGACTGGAGCTGGAGAGATGGGGAAATAAAGGGCTCATTCTTCAACTCTGCCCCCAAACATGAGCTGGTACCAGACTGCGCGTGACATTTGGCCTTCTGTAGGACCGGATGGTGAGGGTAGGGGTGAGATCTCCAGGAGGAAATGGCACAGACCCATCACTGCTTAGGAACAAGGCTAGCTGAACACACACACACACACACACACACACACACACACACACGGTGGGGGTGGGGATGTGGCTTGGAGGAGTCTGCTGCTGAAGCAGCTGCTAATTAGGAAATCCGATTCCAGGCTGTGCCAGCTTCCCTCGTGAATGCCGGTTCCTAAACAGATGTTTTAGAACATTAAGATGCTACAGAAGTGGAAGCTGTCAAACTTGAGAGGGAAAACATCCAAGCAAAGCAATGTAACTCTCTTGTTAATCTCCATTCACGGTCCAGAGGGAAGTGCAGGCGTGACGCAGGGGGCTGAGTCCGGAAGGATGGATTCCTTGTTCAAGGATGGCAGAGTCCAGACACACCAGCTAGGGCGGTTGGTGGGACCGTAGTCATGGGCTTGAATGGGGTTTGGGTGACTATCTCTGACACAAAGAAAGCCGGGCTGGCAAGGCAAATGGGCTGGCTTTGACTGAGCTTCCGGGAGGCTCCCTCTGATCCTAAAGTGGGAAAAAGCTAGAACCCAAGGCACAAAGGGACACTAATTGGCTTCTTACTGATTTAGGCACTGCTGATGGAGTGGAGACCAACCGCAGCCAGCAGGTCTCAGGCCACCCGGTGCAGCAGTACTAACCCAGAGTGTTTCTTGTCTCTGGTTGCTCTAGAGAGATGCTCACTGGCATCGTGTCTTTGCCTGGGCCACTAGTTATGTCCACAGGTGGCACCGACCAAGGTTGGGCATCTGGGACTGAGCAGCCTAAACTCAAGTAGTCCCATGAGGCTTTTGGCCATGGAGTCACAAGCCACTCACTTGCTTATGCTTTATAAATGCCACTGGGGTCCCAACTCACATCACTACTTCTGAGTTTCAGGAACCAACTTAGTGTTTAAGGGCTACAAACCCACCTACTGAGGGGGCATTTTGGGGTTCTGTGAAAGTCATTACAAAATGACTTCTGCAGGTCTCCAGCCTTTGGGTCTTCAGATCAAGACACTGGATATATTTTCTGTTGCTCTGATAAAATACTGTGACTAAGACAACTTAGAGAAAAAAGAGTTTATTTTGGTTTGCGTTCAGAAGGTTGGTGTTCTTAATGGTGGGGTCAAGTATGGCAGCAGGCAGCAGGCATGGCGGCAGGGTTAAGAACTCGGAGAGCTCACTTCCTTTACTATGAGGACAAAGCAGAGAACAAACTGGCAAGAGGATTTTAGCTTTGAACGCCCACCCGCAGTAATGCACTTCCTCCAGCAAGGCTGTGCTCCAAAACCTCCCCAAACGTCACCACCAACTGGCAACCAAATATTAAAACAGTTCCAGGACGGACGAGGCTGCCGATATGCCATGTCTTAGTCGTCCCTCATTAGCTTTTATTTTTATTATGCCTACATACAGTTTAAAGAGCAAATGGGTTTTACAAAGTTGTAGTGGAACTGTCTGACCACTTTCAACTCTTCTTGTTGATCCCATATATAATTTTGTCCATATCTATTTATTTTATTTTGGTTTTGAGTGATGCCCACTAATTTCTCTCTGTGGAAATTTTATGTCCTTCTAAGTCTACCAGGCTGGATGTGGCACAGCCTAATTCTGCTCAGGGTTAGCTTTAGGTACAGTCAGTGAGTTACCCTTCTGCATCAATGACGCTGACCATGCCCTGCACACACTTGTTAGCCAGGATTGGTTCTACTTTAATAATCTCATTAATTAAAAAAATGACATTCTTTTAAAAAAATAAAGTCACTGTTTCTTAAGATGTACACCCTTATCTACCTTGCACTTTGGCTCTCCTTGCATCTGGTGCTGAGGATTGCTTTCTTGTTTGAAATCAAACCTCTATAATTTCTTTTAGTGGAGGTGTTAGGTCTCAAACCTGGGACAAACAGCTGAGATGCCTATTACCAGATTGAAGCTGAAGTTGGCCACCAGGTTCTCCCAGCATCTCTCGGTCCCTACCTGTTACAGGCTAGGACTGTCATACCCTGCCCCCTACCCAGAACTCTCCAGCCCAGAGACTGGGCTGCCCTTCCCCCAGCTGCCCTTCCCTATATAATCCAGCCCTTTTGATTACCCGGGTTTTGGCCCTTTTACCTCTTGGCTGGTCTCTTGGCCCAGGCTGCCCCTCTTGGTGAGCAGCTCCTCTCTTGCCCTCCTAAACCCTTTTCTCCCGTGGTCCAGCTCAGTCTGGCCATTGTTTACTCCAGATCTCCCAGCTGTCTCTGCCTCTACCTGTATCCTTCCTCGTATCCATAACAAAAACCTCAACCCCTTAGGTGTAGTCATGTCCTCCTTTTTATTTCTTTTTTCATCAGGAGGGAGATTAATTAACTCACTTTTGAGTGACAATCATTTTACATGGTTCTCTCAGGACACTTCTGAAAGATTACTTTGCTGTGTATGCAGTTCCAACTGTTTTCTCTCAGCACATTGCAAAAGCTGATCCGTCTTTTCTGTGGTCTCCATAGCTGTAGTGGCTGGTATACTTCTTCTTATAGATAATTTGCTGTTTTGTTTTTGTTTTTTCCTGGTTGAGTTTAAGTTACAAACTTCTGAGGTTTTTGCAGGTTCACTATGATATCAATATACATCAGCTTTATACACACACACACACACACACACACACACACACACACACACACACGTCCTCTAGGAGTTTGTTAGAATTCCTTAGCTTAAAGATTTATGCTTTTCACTGGTTCTGGAAAATTCTCAGCCGTTATCTTTGTGAATATTGACCTTTGGTGTTCCCTTCTCTTCTCCTAGAACTCTAATTAGGGATTGGAGACCTGGCTCATACGTTAAGAGAGATTGATGCTCTTCAGAGGACCTGAGTTTGGTCCCCAGCACCTATGATAGGCAGCTTACAGCTATCTGTAACTCCAGCTCCAGGAGATCCTACGTACTCCTCTGACTTCCAGAGATACCCCCCCACACACACAAAAAAAATAAAAAATTAATGTAAAAATGAAGCTCTCTGTGTAGCTCTGGCTGTCCTGGAACTTGCTTCATAGACCAGGGTGGTCCGAAACTCACAGAGATCTACCTGCCTCTGCCTCCCGAGTGCTGGGATTAAAGGTGTGTGCCACTTTGGCTTTTGTTTATAATTTCTGTTTTTACCTGATTCTTAGCATTCTCTTATCTTTTTTTTCCTTTTACTTACCTGCGTGTCTGTGCAGGGCTTTGTACGAGTGAGTTCAGGTGTCCATTTATATACACATCTTCTTTGATAATTCTAGCATTTGAAATCTTACCTGATTAGCTGACTTTTGTTCGTGAATGACTTTTCTGGTATATTTGTGATTTTTGTTTGTTTTACTGCAACGTCTTATAAAGGGTTTCTTTTCTTTATTAGCAAATGATAAAAAACTGTATGTTTGTATAGAGAGAGTTTGCATGGTCTTGCCAGGGTCCTTGAGGCACGGTCAGGGTCACTCCTCAGCTCCCGCTATTCACTGCTGTGTGGAGGTGGGTTGATTACCTCTTTAAACCACCTTTTTAAAATACAGTCCTTTTTTAGTGTACTCATAAAGCTTCAGGCCACTCTTGGGTACACCCTCAACTTGAGGTTTGGATCATGTAGGGAATGCAAATCTGTGCCGTACACCCACAGAAGACTTGGCTTTGTACTTACAGACTTAGGATTGTGATTGCTTTTAGCTTTCCTCTTCAACCAAGATCGAAGGGCCAGGTTTCCTCGTCGTCCCTCTCTGGGTTAGTTTCTATGTCTTTTGTGGGGTCTAGTCCTTCTGATTCCAGTGTTGCATGGTGGTGGTTTCCCTTTACACCATCTTCCTCCTGCAGCCCCACGGCCATCAGAAGGGTAAGGTTAGAGATGTCGAAGACGTGTCCGCTTCAGTCTTTGCTCACCCTTCTCTGGTCCTACTCTGATTCTTTCCTTATTCACTGGCTCAGAAGAGCATTTAGGATAGTTTTTTTTTTGTTTTTTTTTTTGTTTTTTTTTTTACAGCTGTTTTATTCAGCATTTTTAGCTGTTGATCGTGGCAGGGTTACTGAGGACGCTGCAGGGGATGGGGGACACTGCAGGGGACTACTGTCAGCCTTGTGGTTTATTTATAGCGTGCATTTTTCCATCCTTACATCTTTCTTTAGTCTGCTCTCAGGAAGATAGCATGGTTCAGTGTGAGCAGTGCTCTGTCTGTTTGTGGCCACTCTTTTCCTACAGTGGAATTCCTGCAGCTGCTTGGGGTCTGGGATTTCCACTCCTATCATCTCAAGACTCTGCCTTTTTTAAGGCTCTAATGGAGCTAAATTTATTATCCTTTTTTTTTTTTTTGCTCCTGGCTTTCTAGCCTAGGGGCATATCCTTCTGACTGCAACTCCTTTCTTTCTTTCTTTCTTTCTTTCTTTCTTTCTTTCTTTCTTTCTTTCTTTCTTTCTTTCTTTCTTTCTTTCTTTCTTTTAAATTTCCTTTTGTTATTGTGCCCAGTTAATCAAGAGGGCAGAGAAAGCATCCTCATGCCCCTGGGCCTCTTCAGCTTTCCTGGGGAAGCCAACTGCCTCTGAAGCAGAGCAAGAAGAATGAGACAATCATACCCTGTGGGTCACTGCCATTCATAACCTGTGGGACTTTGTGGCTGCCTCTAGCAACACCCTCCCACAGCCAACTTGGAGCTTATTACGGCCTCACCTATCAGGCGGGGCTCCCAGAGGAGGGTCCTAGTGACTTCCCTCCCCTCCGGGAAGCCTCTGTTAATTATCACCTCCAGAAAGGAGAATCAGGGCCTGAACACAGCAATTCTCAAGGAACTGGAAGAGGAAATGACTCCCTCAGAAAGTTTTCGGAATCTCTGGTAGGGCAGTTTGTGTGCTCACCACCCAACCCGCCTCAAATACCTGAGCCATCAGCAGTGTAGCTGCAGCCACGCCCCTCGCTAGTGAACATGGCCAGTATGGGGCTGGAGAGATGGCTCAGTGGTTATTAGCATTGGCCACTTTTCCAAGGGGCCTGGGTTTGAGTCCCAGCACCTACATGGCAGCTCACAACCATCTGTAACTCCAGTCCCAGGGGATCCAATGCCTTCTGGCCTCCAAGGGCAGCAGATGAGAAAGTGATATACAGACATCTGTACAGGCAAAACACCCAAGCACATAAAGAGGGGGCAGTAAAGTATTAACTGGACTTAAAGATTTAATACGAAAATGTAATCACTATGTTGATGCTTCTTATATCAAGTTCATATTGAAATAGTATTTTGAATATGTTGAATAAAATAGTACACACACACACACACACACACACACACACATTTTAAAGTGGTTACCAAAGTTAATTTTACGGATTTTGGGTTTCTCTCACTTAATCCTGTGGGCAATACTAATCTAAAAGATAACTTGTTCTTTTTGCTTGTTTGCTATATTTAGATATAAGTGATAGTTCTGCCTGCCTGCAGTCTCTGCTTATCAGATGGTTTGACATTTTTGCCTTGACTTATAAAGATAGCAATGACTTCATTCATTCCCCACTGAGAATTTTCCATGGTTCCACAGGCTCCAATCCTGAGCACACAGAGAAATATTCTTAAATCAGGAAAATAAAAATGGAGGGTTATGAAGATTTAATTTTTCAGTTAGTATGTGTATACATGTGTGTACATGTGCAGTACATGTGTGTGTGTACATGTGCAATGCGTGTGTGTGCAGCCACCCTCAGAGGCTAGAAGAGAGCATCTGAGTCCCTGAAGCTATTGAGCTAGGATTTGTGAACCCCTTGACGTGGGTGCTGGGCTGGATTCCAGTACTCTTGTAAGAGCAACAAGTGCTCTTAACAGAGCCATCAGTCCAGACCCACTAAATGGAGTTTTTAAGAAGTTATGAAGTTGGCAATAACCTGCAAGGATCCATTCGGGAAAGTTTCTTCATGTTTACTTTTCAAAAGCCATTGAGTTCTCACTGGTGCATTTGCTTGTTATTGCAGTTACTGCAAGGAGCCATTGGACAGAAAGTAACAACACTGAACCCCACGTAGGAAGTACTCCCTTCTACCAGAGTCAAGAGGACCATTCAGGTTCCAGAAAGGGAGTGACAGCTCAGACTGCCAGAATGAGCCACAGTTCTTCAGAAGCCTCAGGAAACCCCTCTTTCCTGCCTGAGACAAACGCTGAGGGGAGGAACAAGCCTTCCAGCGGAGCAATCGTCAGCGTTCCGCACACTGGACGCTCGCCTGAGATCACCACGGCCCTGACCGCCCACGGCAGCTCCGTGTGTGAGTGTGTGTCACAATGCTCATTTTTCTATGTCCAATCCTAGAAAACAAATTTTCTGCCCCCTTCCCACCCCACCCCCACCTCCAGAGCAACTGTGCCCATTTAGGGGTTCTGTATTGGCATGGATCAGGCAAGTCCTCCTAAAAGCCATGCTTGGAAAGTCAGACTAGGGGAGGGGGTGCAGATTTGTTGAACATCCGTCCTTTGACATCTATGCTCCATGGCAGTCTGAATCCACACCGCCTCCCTCTTCCCAGGATCCTGCCACACAGTCGCGCCTCTCAGGGGTTGGGAAGGGTGGCTAGGTTTTGTTTGTGTTGATAGAGTTTGACTGCTTCTTGCTGCTCCTGACTGCATGGTTGGCAGCTTAGTATTTCCAGCAAAGGGCTTCAAAAAGAGGTCGCAGTTCTATGAGCACAGCTCAACCTAAGAAGGAAAACAAAGAAAAGTAGTGCTAATTAGGTACACATCTACATAGCAACGAGCCGGCTCTCTCAATCCTTCCAGCAGCCCGGTGAGGCTGTGTTAGTCTCGCTTTAAGGTTTGGAAACTGAAGCTCAGAGACTAATTAGCCCAGTAGGTGGAAAGCAGGTGGCAGAGTTCCAAATGAGGAGAGCCCAAGTCTGTGTGTTGAGAGGGTGGGCACCACAGCTCAGGAATGGGGTGCCCAGTGTGAGTAAAGATAGAAGGGAGAGAAAAACACATGTGGCTTCCTGTGCGGCACCAGTGCCCAAGTCCTCCCTGGGAGAGTTATAGAGCCGTGGGCAGGATGGCTGGCTCTATGGAGGGTAGGAACAATGATGGAATACTTTGCAAGACAGGAAGTTTTTACTTGGTGTGGTGGGAAGACTCACAGGAGGGTTTTGCACAACCAAGAGACAGGGTTAAGACAGTTTGAGAGAGGAGCCACCTGGCAGCAAGCCTGTAAGATGTCTAATATGGGAGGAAAGGGGACCTGAAGTGACCACCCAGGCAGACATGTAGGTAGCAGGTGCTCACCTGGGGAAGGTGTTGAAGAATCGCTCAGGAAAGAGTCTTAACAGGTAATCCCAGCATCCAGGAAGCGGAGGCAGGAGGATCAGAAGCTCAGGCTTGGGCTGGAGAGACAGCTCACCGACTAAAATCACTTCTCTACAAGACCCAGCTTTAGTTTGCAGCACCCACATTGGATGGCTCCCAACCAGTACGAGTTCCAGGGGACTCAGTGCTCTTCTGGCTACCATAGGCACGCACACGCGCACACCTAAAAATAAAAAGAAATCTTTTTTTAAAAGGTGGTTAAAAGTCATCCTTGAGTTTAAGATCGGTCTGTGCTTCATACGACCCCACCTCGAAAATTAAAATTAGAAAAGATCCCAGCACTCAAGAGGCAGAGGCAGTTGGAGCTTGGTGAGTTCAAAGCCAACCTGGTCTAAATAGTGAGTTCCAGGACAGCCAAAGCAATATAGTGAGACCCTGTCTCCAAACGCAAAAACAAACAAAACAAGATTCATATAGACAGAAGGAAGGTTGATAGTTGGTGAGGACCTCAAAGAAGAGGCTGAAGCCAGCTAAGGTGACTTCCTGGTTTCCTACCCTTGAGGGGCACTCAGTTCTGTAAGGGAATCGTGTGAAGGTATTCTGTGTTCCGTGAATGGAAGCCGCGGTGCTCAGAAGTCCTGCACGTGATACTCTCTGGTTTGTCTGACTGTCAAGTGTTGAGAATTCTGCATACATTGAATTCTGGGACATTCTGGGGTCCTTTGTGGAAGGTGAGGGATAAGTCTTCATGATCCAACACCGATCTCTAATTCTAGATCATCTAAGGCTTGGTTAGCATCAGGATGCTCCATTACTGGTAATTCCTCCCTCCAGCGAGGACCATTGGTGAGGTCAAAAGCTTGGTGGGTTCTCTTGCAGTTCCTTTCTCCTAGAATGAATAATTCTTCATGCCTTCTTCTAATTGAGTCCACTAGAGATAATAAGACATTTGAAAGCCCACTTGTTGGGTTTTAATTGTTGTTGTCTGGCTTTCAGCCTTGGAGAGCCTTCCCCGGCCATCCAGCAGTTCCAGGTCAGAAGGAGGAATCACTGTTTCTCAAACAGAGAGTGGAATATCCCCAGGCTTCCTGGAGACGGCAAGGGAACTCCCAGAAGAAGGGACTGTGCACACACAAGTGGCTGGCATTTGGGTTTCCAGCCAAGCCTCCCTTCCTGCTTTGGAACTCAGGGAGCCAACCATGCTCTCCCTGAAGAGAAATTCATCAGGCCAGGAGCACTCCAGGCTGCGATTCCCTCAGACCCAGAATGAACCACCTCCCTCAGACCATCCCTCGTGTGAGTACTCCTGCCCCAGCTCACCCCTCCAATTTCAAAATCACCCCAAATCGATGTGTATAACTAGCTGGCTAAGTGCTAAGTGTCCAGCTAAGGGGAAGCAAAGGGAGATTTAAAAGCCATTTCTTCAATGCCAAGTGCTTTGGTTGGAAGTACAGTCTATGTCATTTCTCTCAATAGTGAGGCTCATGCTCAAAGTATGTTTTAACTGTGTATGGAGGAAAATATTAGCCCATCTGGTGACTGCTGCGTTCCCCATCTCCCATCTTCCTCTTTTCTTTTCCTCCCCTCCTCTATAAGCACATACAACAAAGATTAAGCGTGACTGATGCGTGCGCGATGGATGCGCCTACAGAGGAGGCCACACGCTAGGGTGGATAAAATGTGAGCCGGATACTGCTGTACCGTTTGATTAGCAGTTTGAGTTTTGCTTGTTTATTTTTGCAAACACAGTTTCTTTGATGGCAGAGAAAATAGGTTCGTAATTTTTCCTGGCATTGTTTAGAAAGAAAGAGCCTACACAGTACAGGTGTTTGCCTGACTTTAATCAGGCGCCGTGGCTGTAGAGAACCGCCCTGTCCCATTCTGCCGTGCCACGTCCTGCGCACCAGCCTCAGCTAGGCTGCTCTGTTCCGCAAGCATTTCTTCACTCTTCGAGGCCCCTGTGCCACACACTTGTCGTTGGCGCTTATCAGATGCCTGGTTGCCTAGATATCGTAATCCTCTTGAGGACACTTCAATCTTCAGTAGTTAAGAACTGGGGCCTTGCATGTGCCCAGGTTCCCCCAGGAGGCACATCCTGCCAGGAGCCAAAGAGATGCTGTAAACTGCCCCTCTGCAAGCTGCTCAGGTTGTTTTTAGCCCGGGGCAAGACAGAGTGGCAGGGTCTGCGCTTTCAAAATCCTTTTGTGTCGGAGGGGGTTTTGTTTTTCTTTTCTAAAATAGATACAGTATTTTATTTATTCTTTGAGAATTCCATGCATGCTTACAGTGTATTTCAGTCGTGTTTGACCCCCTCCCATAAGCACCGTGCAGCTCCTCCAGATTCCTCCCAGTTTACTACCATCTCATAACTTCGTGTCCATCCGTTCCCTCTCCCCTCTCTATGGATCACTCCTTGCTGTCCATCAATGCATGGGTGTGCGGCCATTCACTGGAGCATGGTCAGCCTACCAGGGACCACACCTCTTAAAGAAAACTGACTGTCTTCCCCAAGCAACCCTCATTAGTGCCCCAGCTTGGGGTGGAGATTGATATGCTGTTCCGCCAACCATGAAGACAGAGGTTTCTTAAAATATTGGGAGTTGGGGTTTATGTCATCAAAGCAACAACTGAGCCCAGAGGCTTTCTCTGGACAACCCTTTTAAAGGGTCAGGCTTCTTGCCTAGGCTTGGTGTGCACTTCTCTACCGTTGGGTGTGGACAGAATTCATGGTTCGTGTTTGCGGGAGATTGCTTTTAAAGATTATTCGTAAGTGGTCTGGAGAGAGGGCTCAGTGGTTTAGAGTCCTTCCCGCTCTTCCAGAGAACCCGAGTTTGCTTCCTAGCACCTACATCAGGTGGCCCTGAAGTTACAACTGTCAGTAACTCGTGGTCCCAGGGATCAGATGTCCTCTTCTGGGCATCCACGGGTACATTCACACAAATGTATGCATCTGCATGAACAAAAAAATATCTTTTAAAAAAAAAGATTATTCATGGGCTGGAGAGATGGCTCAGCGGTTAAGGGCACTGGCTGCTTTTCCAGAGGTCTTGAGTTCAATTCCTAGTAACCATATGGCGGCTCACAACCATCCATAATGCGATCTGGTGCCCTCTTGTGGCCTGAAGGCATGCAGGCAGAACACTGTATTCATAATAAATAAATCTTTTTTTAAAAAGAGTATCCATAAGCATTAGCTGCATTAGACAGAAGCTGTGCAACCTGAGTTCTGTGGCTTGGCAATTAACAATCAGCTTTGCTAAAAGGAAAAGAAGCATTTCTGAGGAATCTCCACTGTGATTCTGGTCAGGGTCATTTAATATTAATAAGATACCTTAAACCTAGGTCTGTGGTATATTTGAAGTGAGTCCACCTTTCTAACTTTACTGGATTCAACTCTCTCTTCATCTGTATGTTTAATGTCAAAAGGCAACTGATCCTCATATATATATATATCTATATATATATATATATGAGACAGGGTCTTACTCTGTACTCCTGATTGTTCTAGAACTCACTATGTAGACCAGACTGGCCTCAAACTCACAGAGACCTGCTGCCATGCATGCCTACCTCTGACCCTCATTCTTGGAGTAGCTGTCCTTCTAGGACAGTGGTTCTCAACCTTCCAAATGCTGAAACCCTTTTATTTAGTTTCTCATGTTGTGGTGGCCCCCAACCAAAAAATTTGCTGCCATTATAAATTATCATGTAAAGATCTGTGTTTTCCGATGGTCTTAGGTGACTCCTGTGAAAGGGTTGTTCAACCTCCCAAGGGGGTCACAACCCACAAGTTGAAAATTACTGTTCTAGAACCTTCCATTGTTAATTTTTGGAGTTTCACTGTCTTTCATAGTCCTTGAGTCTTACTGAAGATTTCTCTTCTTTGGTGACCTGGGTTTCTGGCCATCCTATAAAGTGACCACTAGAGAGGACTTGGTGCAGAGGACATACCCTGCTAACTGAGGCCAAAGAGGAAACAAACTTCTTTTCTATTTGGTTCTCTCTCTCTCTCTCTCTCTCTCTCTCTCTCTCTCTCTCTCTCTCTCTCTCTCTCTCTCTCTCTCTCTGTTTGTAAAGCTAGCCTGGCATCTCCAGGCTTGCCGAGCAGGCTCTGTATACCTCTCCTTCTACTGAATGGAAATCTTGAGGTTCTGCTGTCTGTTTCTGAGTCCATGATACAGGAGCTACAGGCATATAGGCAAGAATGCCACCGGGGAGCCAGCAGGACCTGCCTGGCTGGCCAGCTCAGTGAATGAAGACAAGCAATGGAGTACTGGTGATGGGGGCGGGGGTTCTGGCCATGTGACCTAGGGAAAAGTCCAATGCTCAGACCAGTCAGGTTAGTGATGCCCCTCACAGGGTGTGCACACAGGTGACAAACTAAGGGCGTGGCAAGGGATTAGATGATCTGAAAGGTGGCAGCATTGGGTGTTCCATTCATATTCTGTCAACTGGGCCTCCTTTACCGTCACCTAGCTACACAAGCATGTACTGCTGGTTGGGTTTTGATCAACTTGACACAAACTAGGGTTATCTGGGAAGAGGCAATTGAGCAAAAGCTTCCATCAGATTGGCCTGTAGGCCAATCTGTCTGGCATTTTTTTCCCTAATGATTGATGTAGAAGGGACCAGCCCACTGTGGGTGGTGCCAACTCCTGGGTTCTATAAGAAAGCAGGCTGAGCTAGCCATGGGAGCAAGCCAGTAAGCAGCACTGCTCCATGGCTCTATTTCAGTTCCAGGCTCAGTGACTTTTACCTAGAACTTTAAAATAAAATAAACTGTTTCTTTCCCAAGTTACTTTTGGTCAGTATTTTATTATAGCAACAAAATACAAACTAGAACACGCCTCTCCGGTACCCTGGATAGCCAGGAGTTACTCTGTTTCTGAATCGAAACTGTATCTTACAGCACCAAAACTGACCCTGGAAGATGAGCCAGGGATTACAAGAAAACCCAAAGGCATTGCTCTCCACCCTCTCCTGCTGCTGTCTCTCTAGACTTTCCATGGTCTCTTTGATGATCGCCCACTGCTGTTTGACCATGGCCTAGGGGTGGGGCTGTCAACAAAGCAACACACGGCAGGGGTGAGGAGGGGAGGAAGCTCTTCGGAAGGCAGAGATGTGTGTGTTGAATTGTGTGAGAGCGCCACAATTGAGTGCTAAATTTAGTGTGAGCTTCCTGGAAATGGGGGCACTCAGGAAGCTGGGTGGGGCGTGCGATTGTTGTCGGGCAAAGTAAGCATACAGTTTAATCCATAGGCATGAATGCTTCAGGGGCGGTAATTCCAAGAGGAATATTTATGTAAGGAATGCTTTCCCTTGCTGGCTTGTGAGACCCATGCTAATACTCTTTGAAGGTGACATTTTGTAGAGACTCAGTAAGAGCTGGGTTGTAATAATGGGGCTTGACTTACGGAAGTCTTTCCTGTGGGCAACCGAGCTGATGTGGTCCAGGTAAATTGCTTTGTGGTGGTTTCGCTTTGTGAAGGGAGAGAACATTAATAACTTGAAAGATTTTGGATTCAGTCTGTCTGGTTCTAACATCAGCTGCCTCAGCTGCACTTGTGGGAAGCTCTGGATAGCAGTCAAGGTTGAGCAATGTGGTGATGCCGAAGGCTCTGGGGTTTTGTTCCGTGAGTGGAGGGGGACACGCCCACACTAGGTGAACAGGCATTCTCTCCACGGCCGGTTACAAAACTAGGAACTTAGCTCTGGCCTTGTCCCAGTGCGTGGTATTCCAACTTTTACATTTTAATTTAAAATTTTTATGAGATTGGTTTGTTGTGTAGGGGTGTGCACATACTGCATTGTGCTGGGGCCAGAGGACCACTTGTAGGAGCCGGTTCTTCTCTCTCTGTCACAAAGGACACAGGGATTGAGCTCTTGTCAGGTTCCATGGCCTTTACATCTCACCAGCTGGTTTCTCTGCCCCCCCCCCCCGCCTCCTTTTTTCCTTTCGCCTTTTCTGGTTCAAACTCAGGTTTCCCCTTTTTTGAATGGCTGCTTCAGGGTGGCCATCCGAGAGTGATCTCTCATGCCAGCTTGCTGATTAGAAGTGTAATGTGTTTCCTCATAGATTCTGGAGCAGGTGTCCACGTAGGAGCATGAGCAATGTGTATGAGCCACTTAGACAAGCGTTCCCATTTTCATTCGATGTGCTGCTTTGCAGAAGTATTTACACAGCTGTACTGTGAGGACTAAGTGAGATCTGCATATCTTAGCACCATGCCTAAGGACGCAATTCCTCACTTCAGAGTAGCTGTCTTGTTTGTTTTAGTTGTTTTTTTTTTAATTACTTATTTATTTTTTATGTTCATTGGTGTTTTTGCCTGTATGTCTATGTGAGGGTGTCAGAGCCCTGGAACTGGAATTACAGACAGATGTGAGCTGCCATGTGGATACTGAGAATTGAACCCGGGTCCCCTGGAAGAACAGACGGTGCTCCCAGCCACCGCTGGGTTGAGTTTTGAGACTGGGTCTCACTCTGTATTTGAGATGGGCCTGGAACTTGCTCTGTGGACCACACAGGCTTCCAGCTCATGATCTTCCTGCCTCGGCCTCCCAAGAACACAGCACATGCTGTCATGTCCAACCACAGAAGCTCGTCACAGTGCTGAGATGGGATGACAGTGTGCTGCACGGCCCTTGGGGATCGTGGGAAATGGCGCTGTTTTCCTTAGTGGCTCAGCAATTGTGATCGTATTTCTGTGGCCATTTATTTGTTCAAACTACCGAAATGGGCAGGTCTGGGCTTTTCAAGCAGAATCCAGTGTGATTATTACAGGGGGGGGGTGTCTATTTTTAAGGTTTTATTTGTAATTGCATGTGTGGAGGTGTATGGATGCACATAAGTAAAGGTGCCCTCAGAGGCCAGAAGAGGGTGTTGGAACCTCTGGTGTCAGAGTCATAGACAGTGTGAGGGCCGCAAACCTAACTCAGGTCCTCTGAAGGAGCAGTACACACTCTTAATGCCAAGTCGTCTCTACCCCAGCACAGTGTTTTGATGGGAATAGTGAACGAACGATCTAGTTGATTAGAAATAAAAATGCTTTGAAAGTAATTTGGAGACCATTTATGGGACATATCCATGTCTAGATCGCGCCTTTCTTATATAAAAGTGGCTTTTGTTTGTGTGCCAGCAGGGCTGGATGCCTTTGCATGCACATCTTTCTAGTCCCTTGTCTCCGTGGAGCCTGTGCCTGCATCTATTTTCATTGAGATCCAGTAAGCAGAGCAGCAGGCTGTACTCCCGGTGTCAGGGGAGTCTATGGTTTTGCACGAGAATAAAAGGAATGCTTTCTTTCCTATGTCTAAAATCTGTTTGGGCTTTTGGCCACAACTGCACATAAGAATGGTCTTCAAAGGACAATTTATAATTGCAGCTTCCCTTTTTCCCTTTTTGGAGCTGTGATTGACAGCCGGAAGCCTTCCATGGTATAGGTCTAGACAGCTCTCTATTGCTGTTGACTTCAGGTGGAGAAGAGCAAAGAGCCTTCTTCCCGTGCCTCCATTGCTTTGCTCCCCAAGCTTTCCTGCTCCTTATTTTTGCCTTACTTAATAAGGATAGCTGTGGTGCCGGGGTTTGAACTCAGGGCCTCACACAGCTCTCTGCCACCGAGTCGCACGCTCAGCCCATTGGTGTTGGGGCTTTAAGGTACCTCTTTAGAGGTGAGTTCTTTAGTTCCTCTGGCAAGTTTCCCAGTGGCAGGAAGCTCTCAGCCAGACATCTATGAGGAGCAGACCATGTATTCTGACCAATGGTATATAACTGAATTCTTGAGGCTCTTGACAGTTATCTGAGGACAGCCATCTGTTTCACTGATCAGAAAAAGCTGCTCCCAGCCTAGAGTCTTTGGTCTCCTAAAGTGTCCTATGGTTTGGAGACATCTCTAAAGCTTAGTGAGATGAACTAACTACAATAATGAAGTCTGCTTCTAGGTGAAATTACATCAAATCCCTGGGGAAATAATACATTCTCCTGTTGGTTGGTAGTTCTATAAATGAATGTAGTTTGAATGGTGTTTCAAAGCCTAAGCTTTATGGTGGCCATGATTTGGGGAATAATAAAGAGCCTCTGGTGGTGACCATGTTGGGAACTGCTGTCACAGGCCAGCAGTGTCTTGACTGTGTTCTGCAGAGTCCCGGTGCTGACTGAGCAGCTGCACATCCTGTACTGGCTCGAACTTGGTGCATGGTATGGATGGGATCTTAATCTCTGATAGCCTTTGAACAAAAGGGTTACAGTGCTAAAAAACAAACAGGCAGCAACAGCTTTATCACAGTGGCCCATGGTGTGGAATTCTTACACTGTGGAATGCAGCTCCTCTATAGCAAATAAAACAAGTTATTGCTTCGTCTGGGTTTCTCCTGTCTTCCTTTTCACTTGCCTAGAAAACTTAATTTGTGTGTGTGAGTGATCTGACTCCATCTCTAGCCAGCTCAGGGGGACTTAGAACTGGTGAGGTGAAAAAGAGGGAGGGTCTCTACTTGCACTTGCGTGGATCAGCATAATGCAAGTGTATGCTCTCTATTACATCCACGGTATACAGATTCACACATCAAATACAATAAGCATTATTTGTACCTAGACAGAATCCTGATTTCCTTAGCCATTCAAGTAGTTTTGAAGCATGTCTTCTTCTGTTTTAGCTTCTGGAAGTATAAAGAATTTTAACGACTCTGCTAATCTCCAAAGCCTGTCAGTCACTCAGACAAAGAGTACACATGCCACCAACACATTCACTGATGGTGTCTCCAGAATGCTCCGGTCTTTGACTGTCAGCGTGGAACCCATAAATGAGACAGAGAGCTTGCCTGCACACTCCAGAATTGCCACATCGTCAGCCTCGGTCCCACCTCCACCCTCTGTGGTTGACTCAAGGACAAACAGCAGACTCACTGAGAGTCCCGGAGACGGAGAAGGCATTGAGCCATCTACAGAAAATGGAGTTGGAATTCCATCCGTACACTGGCAAAGTGATTCCCCCAGTAAGTAGCTCACCTTTATTTGGCTTGTGGACATTTTCTATAGTTGGGTGCTCTTAGGGGGTCTCTTCAAGACCATTGTGCAGTCTCTGAACAAAAGTGTGTCCTTGATGACGTCAGAGCCTTTCCTGCTAGATCACATGATTGCGTTTTTATCTTTGGGTGTGTACAATGCCATCCCTAAGATGAGACCACTAAGACCTGGAAGGCTTAAATAAAGCAAACACAGCTTACTCAGCAGAGTGGAGACCTCAGCCTTGTGGCTGTCATGGTTCGGTCCCTCTTCATACTATAATGTCATCTTCAAACCCTGACCTGCCCTTTACAGCTGGCTTCAGTGATTTTGTGTATAGATCATCTCCATAAATAAGTTGTCAGGCATAAATATATTTTTCAAATTCATAGTTTGGCTTACTCCTTATAGTTTATTTTACTGTAATCAGAAGTAGAAGAATGTTTATCAGTATTCCAGCTGGTTTTTTTTTTTTTAGAAAAACACTCTATGTATAATGTGTGCACATTGAACTTGTTGGATGTAACGACCCCTTCATTGAGCTACTTTTCAAGGGACAGAGATAAACACTCAAGCCTATAGATTAGTTTGTACATGCTGCTCTCAAGTCTCCTGTCCAGAACTTTTATTTTTAATATTACTATATTGCTGACATCCGATGATTTTAGGAAAATTTAGAACATGATGATGCTTATAGGGTGACCCATATAAACACTGTCCAAGATTCTCTGGCGGAAAGAAGCTTACCTTAGCAGGGATGGTCTCTTGGCTGTTAAGCATCTTTTCCAGGTCCACTAATGGCCTCCCTCTACCCCAATATCTTACAGCCTCTGGAGGACATCAGCTTGCCAGCAGCCCCGAAGCAGGAAATGGAAGTGCCACACCTATGACTGAGATAGCTTTTAGGCAAGTCCCCTCCATTGGTGGCGGAGCGAGCACAGGACAGTGGTTCCCCGCCAAGAGCAAAACATCTACAGATACAGCAGAAAGCTCCGCTTTGCATCCAGACACGGGGAGCCCTTGGGTTCGGACTCCGTTCTCACACACTGCACAGCAGCCCCGAGGTGGTGGCTCAGGGTTGGATGGGAAGAATTTCTCAGAGTCTTCATCTTCAGCTTCCTCGGAAAGTCTGGATCCCTCAGCCACACGTGGAGGACATTCAAGTGAGTTCTTATTGCGTGGAAGTATACCACAGGGACTTAGGATGTGTCTGGTCCTTTGGTCTTCTAAAGCCTGCTCTAGGAAAGTAATTTTACTGATCTCAGGCCATTCTCTTAGCTGGTTAATACAAATATACATGTCACATTCTTTTTATACATCTCAACTCTTCTTCTAGGGTGTATGTATGTGCATATATACGTGTTCAGTGCACATGTGCAAATGGAGGCCAGCAGTCAACCTCCGGTGTGTACCTCAAAAGCTAGATAGCCACTTTCTTTTTTAGACGAGTCTCTCACCTAGGCTAGGGGCTCACTAATTATATGAGGCTACCATACTCAGCTTTTTAAGGTGCTAAGGATTTGAGCTCAAGTCCTCGTGCTTATACAGCAAATGCTTTACTGACTAAGCCATCTCCCCAGCCCTACCTCTAAGGAGCTTTTGAAGCCATCTCCTCTTCTCTCATATAGAACTTGGGGGCTTCTGTGTCCACGCCCTCCCCACACCCCAATACCTCCTAATCACAGAATTTATGAACATTTCCTATGAAAGCAATCATATCATATATGGCCTTTTGTGTTTTTAATTTTACATGTCCTCAAGATTCATCAAGCATGTATCTGTCCTTCTGACTAATATTCCATCAGGGATGCACTGTTATTAATAGTGTCCCTATTATTGTTCAGGGACACATTTTATGCAGAGACATGCTGTCTTAGACTTACCAAGCTATATATTTGTTACTTTTTGAGACGGTGTTTCTCTGTATAGCAGCTCTGGCTGTCCTGGAAATCACTCTGTAGAGCAGACTGGCCTTGAACTCACAGAGATCCACCTGTCTGCTTCCCGAGTGCTGGGATGAAAGGCGTGTGCCACTACCACTGCCTGGCTAGGAGTATCCTTTTTAAGCTTTTGAGACACTGCCAAACGATTTTCCAAAGCAAATATGTGAGTGTGTGTGTGTGTGTATACAGATATGGAAAGAGTGGTATAGATTTACATTTCCCAGTTCACTATCCTAATGATAATGAACATGTATTCATATAGTCATTGCCCGCGTGTATCTTCTTTGAAGATGTCTATTTGAATGTTTTGACTATTTTAAAATTAAGCTATCATTTTTCTCATTGAATATAAAGGCATTTTGCATATCCTGGACTCTAGTCCCTTTTGATTTGTATAATTCATGGGCACTTTCTCCCATTCTGTGGTTGTCATTTTTACTTTTTGTTGTTGTTGTTTTGCTTTGTTTCTGTTTTTCGAGACAAGGTTTCTCTG
This sequence comes from Ondatra zibethicus, assembly GCA_004026605.1. Classification (NCBI taxonomy): domain Eukaryota; kingdom Metazoa; phylum Chordata; class Mammalia; order Rodentia; family Cricetidae; genus Ondatra; species Ondatra zibethicus. Next base: position 33,475 of record PVIU01007589.1, on the reverse strand, counting down.
TAGTTTGGAGCCTATCCTGGAACTAGCTCTGTAGGCCAGCCAGGCTGGCCTTGAACTCACAGAGATCCACCTGCCTCTGCCTTCCAAATGCTGGGATTAGAAGCATGCACCACCACTGTCCGGCCATTTTTACTTTTTTAAAAAATTTATTTGCTTTTATTTTGTGTGCATAAATGTATCACCTGAATATATGTCTATGTGAAGGTATCATATTCTCTGGAACTAGACCATTGTGAGCTGCCATGTGGGTGCTTGGGATTGAACCCAGGTCCTCTAGAAGAGCAGCCAGTGTTCTTAACCGCTGAGCTATCTTTCCAGCCCCTCATTTTTACTTTTTTGATGATATGATTGGAGCATGAAAGTTTTTAATTTTGGTGAAGTCTAATATGAACATTTTAGAACATTTGGTTTTCTGTTTTATGGTTTTATTGTTGTTTTATTCCTTTTAAATAATGTTTTTGAGTAATTTTTGAAAATGATTCCCCAGTGGTTTTGTCATCATAAAGTAGGTGCTCATTAAAGCAAACAAGGTTATCATTACATTTCTCACAGATTTAAATTCTTTCCTCCCCACACTGCTAATAACTCCCCATTTCCTCCATATGAGAATCCTCACTGATAAAGGAAGTCACAGCTTATTGCTGTGCCTGTAACATGCAAAAGTGTCTGGTCATGAAAGAATCAAACACATGTATGAGCTTGGTGTGGTAGCGCACACCTTTTAAATCCAGCACTCAGGAGGCAGAGGCAGGACAATGTAGTGAATCTCAGAGTTCAAGGTCAGCCTGGTCTACATACCCATAGGACAGCCAGCACAGCTGAGACCCTGTCTTCAAAAAGAAAAGAAAACAGAAAGGAAGGAAGGATGGACAAACAAACGTGGAGAGAAGATGTTTATGCCCTTTTATTTCTTGCCTGGGAAGAAATATCATTTTCCACTCTCACCACTACAGGGCCCAGGATTTTTACCTTCTCAAAGCAAGACCATGGAACCCTGAGTTGTGAGACTTAAATTTAGGGTCTTGTGTGCAGTAGGCAACATGCATGCTGACCCCGGCTGTGCCCTAGCGCTGTCTTCGGTTCCTTCCAGAGCTTTTCTCTTTTACATCTCTCAGGACACTTCCCTCTGCAGGTGATGCTGCGCTGGTTCATATGGAAAATACGATTTCACCGTGATCAGACTTTTGGGTGATAAAAATCTAGGTGGGGGTGCAGAGGGAGGAGGGGAAATGGCTTAGCCATTAAGAGCACTTGCTGCTTTTGCAGAGGACCCACATCAGGAGGCTCCCAACCTCATATAATCCCAACTCCAGAATGTCTATCTGATGCCCTCTTCTGGCCTCCATGGGTATCTGCACCCATAGGCACATACACACAGATACATATGAATACACATAATTTAAAATTTTTAAAAAAATATTAAAGCTAGATAAGGAGTACCCTCATTCCTGAAATGACCTCAGTATGGATTAGTGTAATTCTTTCTCTCTTTGCCTCTGAATCAGCTCAAAGCTGACTAATTATGATACCTGCCTTGGCTAATTCTCCGTTCACCCCTTTCTGGATTCAGACGTAGCTGTTTCAGGCTATGATCAGTTGCTCTGTTGAGCCTGTAACCCTGATGTGATTGTCTGCCTGCCTTAGTTTCACTTGTGGAGTAGATATGACCTCCCAACCAATATATTCTTCTCTTTGGGCACAAAATTATTCCAGAACTTGCCCTTGCATCTGTGCCGAATGACTCAGCACCCAGGTGTCTCCCACGTCCTTCAGAAAGCCTAAGTCACCTTTGTGGTTCCTGACTTACCCTTGCTCCGGTCACTGATGTCCCTATCCACATGCTCATTTCCAGCTGAAGGTTCTCTCCTGAGCCAGGGCAGGGAAAACGGGGAAGCGAGAGCTCTTCACATCCGGGTCTTCAGCAGCTTTTGTTTCCCTCAGCGTTTGACAGCACCAAGCAGAGACAACTGAGACCCTGTAATGCGGCAGTTCTGGTGCAGGCCCCAGGCATCAGGACCCTTGGTGACAGCCAGTGTAATAGCTCTCAGCCTGGGCTCTGAGACTCTTTGCCTTGAAGGCTTTAATCTTTTTCTGGAAATCTGGTGTCCAGGGCCTTCGGGGCCTCTTCATTGGCTCCTTCCAACCTTTCATTAGCTCCTCATTCTCTTTTGTGGTCTCTGCTTCTCTTCTTCTTGCTCTGGCCACTGTACTCCAGGTGCCTACCCCATCAGGATCACATCTGGAGAGCCTGGGTGCAATGGGAGGCCCCTCATAGGAGCTGGATGCCAGGTGCTGCCAGCATTACTCGGGCACAGGAATCTGTACCCACTGACCCGCAGAGGCTCCCGGCAGGCAGGTGGGACGCAGGCAGGTGGGATCAGCAGGCGTCTGCTGCTATGCACGGCTCTCACCTTGTGCACTGCCAGGAGTTCCAAGACTTCCCACTTCTCCAAACTATGACAGCAGTTGCAGAGGGGCGCTGAGTTTGCGCACCAGGAAGCCAGGTCTGGGACTTGAAGACATGAATGGAGCCACAAGCTGTACGAATCCTTTCCACGGCCAATGGGGCCTCTGCAGTGGTTGTCCAGTAGTACTGAGTGTATGCACTGAAGTGGCTGCTGTCGGTGCCCGGTGGTGTGTTGGCCCCTGCACTATGCCTCTCTGAGGTCTTCAACTGTTCAGATGCAGCCTGACCACTGGCATTGTCCTCACCCCAGCTACCCTCCATTCTCCGTGGCCTTTGCTATTTCTTTCTTACTTCTAAAAGTAGAGAGAAAGGACCACTCCAGAGAAGCCTTTCAGAGGTCTTCTGTTACAACACAGGAGAACTGAGAAAGTCGAAGCAACCTGCTTAGGCCTGAGAAGAGACGTGGGGAGCACTCACAGCCTCGCTCTCAGCACCAATCACTGACTGGTGTTCTGGAACAATCACAGCCTTTCCCCTCAGCGCCAGTCCGGGCACTCCCTCTAGGAAGTACTCCCCTTTTAGCCGAGATAGAAATGGTCTGTACAGGTTTGGGATTACAGAAAGTGGGACTCAAACTGTCTCAAACAACCCTGCCTGGGACTGTGGCCTCAGGAGCCAGTGCGGTCAGCTGTGATCTTTGTACAGTTGTCGTGTGACTGGTGCTGTCACAGGGAAGTTTGTCTGGCTGTTAGTCTTATAGTCCCTTTCCTCAAGGCAAGAGAGAGCTTGGGGCAGAGAGCTCTTGGGCACCAAGAGTTCAGGGATTGACTCTAATGTGTCACCTTCCCTGATCCCCACAGTTTTTGCTGATTTGCAGAAAAACAAAGGAGTACTTACAATATAACCCAAACTTATCTTTAACACTTACGGTAGTTTTAAGACTTGTTAATTGGGTTGTGGAGATGGCACTCAGCAGTTGAGTGCATAACCACTCTTGCAGAGGACCTGAGTTCTACTCCCATCACCCCAGTCAAATGGCTCACAACCACCTGTAAGTCTGGCTCCAGGGAATCTGCCGCCCTCTTCTGACCCTTTTGGGTACTGCACTCATGTTTACAAACCCGCACTCAGGTACGCATAATTTAAAAATAAAAATAAAGGGTCTGGAGAGATGGCTCAGTGGCTACAGGTACTTGCTATACTTCCAGAGGGTCTGGGTTCCTTTCCAGAACCCATGTGGTGATTAAAATTAAAATGTAAATACATACTGTTTTTTAAAGATTTATTTTATTTATGTGTATGTGTGCATAGGTACATGAGTTTGGACTTTATGTTCATCATTTCTGAAAAGGATTTACTCGGTAATCTAATCATATAAGCTAGTTCTGCCGTGGCATATGCACTCCCACAGAAATATAATAATATAAAATAAAGAGCACCAACTAAGTCCACCCTTAACCTCCATGCTATTTGACAAGGGGGTGTTGTTTGTTCATTTTTTCAAGACAGGTTTCTCTGTGTAGCTTTGGCTGTTTTAGGACTCGTTCTGTAGACCAGGCTGGCCTCAAACTCAGAGATCTGCCTGCCTCTGCATCCTGAGTGCCGGGATTAAAGATATGTGCCACCACTGCCCAGCATCCATGCTAATTTTTGACCCATGGTGACTGACATGCCACAGGCATGTCACCAACTTCACTGATAAAACTCTATGATTGTTATCATGTATCACCAAGCAGAAATCTAGTATTCTGGAACAGTCCTTATGGTGAATTCAGTAAGAGAGATGTCAGCCCTCTCTCTGGTCGCAGGTAAAGAGTCTCATGGAAGCCTCTGGGTTCCAGTGACCCAGAACGTGAGGCTAAAAGTCCTATCCCTGCACTTACCTGTCCTCTTTTTCCTGCAGTTCTGGAAGACAGTGTGCTGCTGAGTGACAGCTCAGACCGGGCAGAGAGCACTTCAGGGGTGCGGTCCCCACACACGCACACGTCTACGATGCTCACCCGGAGTGGGGAGCGCACGCTGCGGTCCCTCGGGCTCTCTCGCGCTGCTACGCACCCTGTGCACCCCACTCTGCGTGGGAACGTGACGGAGCACGCAGGCCTGCTGTCCCAGGCACCTACCCTTGGAGGTGTGTTTTCCCACAGTCGCGTTTCTTGACTGTCTGTAGATTGACTCACAGGCCTGGGATGGTTTCGTTGGCTGGCAACCCAAAAGGTAGCTTACAGCTCATTAGGAAAAGAACCTTCCGGGCTCCCCCACCACAGGAAGCGCTCCCACCCCCATTGCCTTGCTCTTGCTTGAGGTATTTGGGATGACATCGCCTGAGAGGTTAACTGTGGTGAAGGCCTTCTCCCAGGAAGAAATACCTCATTACACAGAGTGGAAAGTTGGGAGCGGTTTCCTTTTTCCATTTGATAATGGTAATTACTGCTTGGGATCTTGGGAGCTTTTCCATGACAATTTGCTTTATTAAAAAGAGCACAAGGAAGGGCTTTGGAAACACTCCCTGTTCTTAGGCTTCCCCGCTTCTCCATTATTCTCACATAGTCACTGCGGCTGGACCTCACAGGTGGGATCTCCTCTGGACCGACCTGACCATTAACCTTCCAGTACCATCATGACCGAGAGTGCTTCCCACGAGAATTCACCTCTCAGAGACAGTGTCTCCCTTACTTAAGTTCATGGATAAGTCACGAAGACTATTTTCCAGCGCCTGTCTCAAAGATTTCTTGCTTACTTGTACCAACTTTCTCTTTTCTCTTTGTAGTCACTGGGCTGAACTATGGTCAAGAGCGTGGCTCAGATGCTGAACAACGGACTTCCAGTGACCACACAGACCACGCCTATGCGTCGTCTACTTTCACCAAAGGAGAGCGGTCGCTACTGTCCATTACAGAGAACTCTTCCTCCTCAGACACCAGCGAGAGCTCAACCCCTTCTGCTAAGATCTCAGACTCTCCGCACGTAGACTTTTCTTCTTCTCGGGGGCAGACTAAAAGAAGTAACGCGTCCTCCTATGATGGCGAACCTGCTCAGTCCTCCACCGAGTCGCTAGTTCTACATCCATCCAACCTTCCTTCCTCTGCATCCACCATGAATATGCCAAACACCCTGGTTCTTGATGCCAGCACTAAATCTGTTGAGGACCCATCCGAGTCAGAGGCTCCTTGGCCCCTCCCCTCGGTGTCACCACCCCACTGGTTTTCAGCCACCTTGCCGTCAACAGGGTCTCCCACACAGCAGCTAAAGTCTACCTCCGATACAGCCACGCCCTCGTCATCCTCACCATCACCTTTGCCTGTCTCCCTCATGGTGTCAACCCTCGCCCCACACTCTGTCTCACAAGCAACCTTCCCACGCTCATCTTCCACCCCAGTCCCCCACAGGGCGAGGGAGCCACGTGTAACCTCGGTCCAAATGTCGACAGTGGAATCGGCCATAGCTGTGTTCCCCGATAACCATACAGCAGACCCCAAGAACCAGAGCACCCTGCAGCAAGAGAAAGCCATCACAGAAGCAAAGTCACCACGCCTGGTGTCTCTGACCACAGATCCTACCAAAGCAGTAACGATGAGCCTTCCTCCAGGGACCCCTTGGTCCCCAGCCTTAATGGGGTTCTCCACAGAGCCAGCCCTTCCAGCCACAAGCACCAGCTTAGCCCAGATGTCTCCAGCTTTGATGTCTTCCACTTCCCAGACTACCCACTCTCCTGCGACCAGTCCCAGCACCCTGTCAAGCACAGAAGCTTTGACTCCGGGTGCCATAGTTGTGCATACTACCCCTGAGAAACAGCACCTGCCAACCAATCCTGAAATTCTAGTGCCGCAGACGTCCCCGGAAGGGGCCCTCACCACAGAAGGGAACCAGGTGCAAATGGGTCCTACCACCTATGCTGTCCCTCTGACCACTACACCCACATCAGCAGAAGTTACCACAAAGCTTGGCCAGGCAGAAGAGACCAGCCCAGTTTCACCTTTTCTTAGACCATCTTCTCCTCAAACTACAAGTGTTTCTACAGTTGAAATGTTGACTTCCAAATATACCACCTTCGCTGCTCAGAGCACCCCAGAGTCACCAACAGCATTGTCACCTCCAGCCCCAGGTAAATGCTTCTTACAAACACACACATTGACAGCTAGGCCCTGTCCGGCACTGAAGCTGCAAAGGCCTTGAGGTCTGTGTGAATGTGTCAACATGGCTAGTGTTTGATACAGCATCTGTTTGGTGACCTAGAATGACTCCGTTGAAATACAAAGCATGCAGTGTGGGCAGTGTGGGCCTAATGTTCTTCTAAGATCTCCCCCAAGTTACATAACTCTGTCTGAAGAAAGAGGAGAGAGGACACTTTGGCCCCATGTGACATGCATAGAGGATCTAACTGTGGCCTACATACCCTCTTATTGGCCAAGCTTTTCAAGCATGTCTTTAACTCATCTAAGGTCAGAGACAGGCCTAGATGTGGATTTGGACAGCAGAGAAACTGAAAAAGCAACATTAGTGGGGCTAGGATGCGGAATGGGGGTAGAGTGCTTGCCTAGAGTATGCACAGTTTCCAGCAAGCTCTCCAGCGGCGCCAAAGAAAAGAGCGTTAGGTGGTCTGGTAGAGGTAGGGGTGGGTTGAATGTCTGCTCTCTAGAGAGAGCTGAGAGCTTCCAAGTCAGTCAGCTCAGGGTCTTTCAGGGTCAGGGCTGCTCTTTATCCAGGGACACCCAGAGTTCTTTGTCTCCCCTAAGCTAGTTGGTAACCAGAGGACTTTTAAACAAAAGGATGTTCAGCAAACCTCTTCCCAGTGGCCTCTTGACTCGAGTTTCTTTTCCTTGTACATAAGGTTATCTGACCAGCTGTGTTGAAGGTACCTGTGTAAGGAAAAGAAAGGCAAAGAACGGTAGAAGTGGGGTACAGCAGGATGTGGGGCTCACAATGCACTTGTAGTTGATCCAGACTCAGGAAGGGCAAACTGCTGTTGAGGATGGCAAGATGGACGCCATCTCGAGTAAGAGGGAAAGAAGGGGGACACAGTTTGATGATTATGCAGAGAGCTCTTTTAGTGGTACAATAGCAGTTAGTCGGTGAAGATGAACCTGGGGGCACAGGGTCATAAGCCATCCCCCTGCTAATCTACAGTACCCCCTGCCCAGCAATCTGAGTATGTCTAAGAAGTAAAAGATGGTTGCTTCTACAGAAAAAAGCATCTTCATGTCTACTTCAATACCAGTCACCAGACTCCCTTAAAGCAAGGGTTAGCTGCTACAGTTCCTATGGATAGGTGTTTGCAGCGTATACACTGGGAACTATAGACTTATATAATGGGCGCCATGTTTAATTACATAGGTGTTCTACTCATTTAGGTGATGCTAGGTAACAAAGTGTGGGGCTGGACAGATGACTCAGCATCAGTGTCCCTGTAGTGGCCCTCAGTTTGGTTCCCAGCACCCACATGGAGCACCTCACAGCCACTTGTAATTTCAGTCCTAGGGGGATGCCACGCCTTCTCCTGGCCTCCATAAGCAGTGCACCCCCGTGCTCATCCCATCTCCCTCCACACACACATAAGCCGTGCACCGCATGCTCATCCCAACTCCCTTCACACACACATAAGCCGTGCACCGCATGCTCATCCCATCTCCTTCCACACACGCATAAGCCGTGCACCGCATGCTCATCCCAACTCCCTTCACACACACATAAGCCGTGCACCGCATGCTCATCCCATCTCCCTCCACACACGCATAAGCCGTGCACCCCCGTGCTCATCCCATCTCCCTCCACACACACATAAGCGTGCACTGCATGCTCATCCCAACTCCCTTCACACACGCATAATCTCAGAATAATAAATTTCGACAGTAGCCATGGAGGGTAAGACTGCCGTGCCTGGAGTGGCCCATCTGTTTCAGGCTACTCTTCTGAAGGCCCCAACGTCTGTCTTCTTTCCCTTGTTCCCCAGTGATTTCCTCCCTGCAAATGATGACCCTGTTTTGTATGCTTCGGGCTTTCCTAAGAGCGTTTCAAACCCCCCAGTGAAACAGGCATTTCACAACCGAAGTATGGACCTTCTAATTATATATAGGCAAACAGAGTGTGGGCATCCTGGGGCAGGGGATAATGAGTAAGATGCCAAGGCGACTTTAGATTTACCCAGAAGGTCCCCATGGCTTCAGGTAAGGCCTGTTTTTGTATATGGAGAGAAAGAGCTGAGCATGAGATGCCTGAAATCCTGGCAGCTGGGAGGCAGAGACAGGAGAATCAGAAGTTCCCTGTCATCCCAGTCCACCTAGGAGTTTGAGACCAGCATTGAACTACATGAGTCCATGCCTTAAAAAGCAAAGAAAAGAGGCTGGGGAGATGGCTCAGAGGTCAAGAGCACTGGCTGCTCTTCCAGAGGTCTTGTGTTCAATTCCCAGCAGCCACATGGTGGCTCACAACCATCCATAATGAGATCTGGCACCCTCTTTTGGCCTGCGGGTGTACGTGCAGGCAGAATATTGTCCACATAACAAATAAATTAACAAATGTAAAGAAAAAAAAAGAGGGCATTGCGATGCTTAACTGATAATTTTCTCAATGGCCGTTCCATCTGTGGAAGCCAGGTTAAATTTCAAGACATTTGGAAGCTGAACATTGGTGGTGAATGTATAATCCCAGCACTTGGGAGGTAGAGTTAAGTGGATGGGGGGGGTTCAAGACCAGTCCGAGCTATATAATTAATTTGAGGCCAGCCCAGGCTACATGAGACCATCTCAAAATAAAACAAAACAACAAAAAGCATAACAACTTCAAGTATATGTGTTTCAAGATTTTCAGATAAAGGTTTCTATAGTTTTGACAAAATCCAAGAGAAAAAGTAAGCCGTGCATATGTGTGCACTTGTGTACACACAGAGTGAACCTTGGAGCAGACAGGGTACATTGCCACAAATTCTCTCCACCTTGAAATGTGTTTTAAGTTGACATTCACTAGTCTAGTAGAATTTTCTAAGTACCACAGAAGCAATATAATCATCAATCCTGGACAGAGATGCCTGCAAGAAGCATTTAATATGCATGCTTGTACTCGGGATCTAAATACCTAACGCTTTACCATGAAGGCAAACTAATACCAGTGCCCAGTTTCTTCGCTCCTCTTGGGACCCTGTGCTATTTTAGTGGTGCGATTTTTCAGGACAAGCAAACAAACATAGGTGAGAACCAAACCTTAGCCGAGAGAATGAGATGTTTGCCAGGGCTGCTCTGACATTGCCTGTGCTATTCCCGCGATCTGTTTGCTCAGTCGACAGCTGCACCGTGAACCCTTGTCTTCATGATGGCGAGTGCATCGTGGATCTCACCGTGAGACGTGGGTATCGATGTGTGTGCCCACCTGCCTGGCAAGGGGACAACTGCAGTGTGGGTAAGAGAGGCAGGGACCTTTTCTATAATGTTACCTTGGGTGGTCGGGCTATCCAATAAGATCCTTTCCTATAATGCTACCTTGGGCGGTCGGGCTATCCAATAAGATCCTTTTCTATAATGCTACCTTGGGTGTGGGGCTATCCAATAAGATCCTTTTCTATAATGCTACCTTGGGTGTGGGGCTATCCAATAAGATCCTTTTCTATAATGCTACCTTGGGTGTGGGGCTATCCAATAAGATCCTTTCCCAGGGCTGACAGCATGTACTGTGCCTTCGAGGGCCAGTCACCCATACCTGGCAGTTCAGAACTGCCTGGAATTTTAGCACCAAAAGAATTGGACACCTCTGGCCTCTGCAGGCACCTGTACTCATGTGTTCACATACATATACATAAGGACAAACAATTCTTTTTTAAAAAAGACATTTATTAATTATGTATACAGAGTTCTTCCTGCATGTATGCCTTTAGGCCAGAAGACGGCACCAGATCTCATTACAGATGGTTGTGAGCCATCATGTGGTTGCTGGGAATTGAACTCAGGTCCTCTGGAAGAGCAGTCAGTGCTCTTAACTGCTGAGCCATCTCTCCAGCCCACAAACAATTCTTTTTTAAAAGAGCCTTTTTCTTCTAGAGTGTACAAGGGTAAGAATTTTAGTTTAATAGTCTTCTTGCTTGAGTGTTAGCATGCTGGTGTGTTGTATATGATATGAGGGATCACAGCATGATACAGACAGACAAACTTTTGACCTGGTTCTATTCCGTACCTTCTCTACACCCCTGCAACACTGAACTATCTCCAGCTCCCTAAAGACACCTACACTCTCTTGCCCTGGGCATTTACTCTGCTGGTTCTTCAGTTTGGAATCTTAGCCTCCCCACAATGATCTGCTTGTTGGCATCCCTTTAGCCTTATTTATATTTAAATAGTATTTAAAACATTCTTTAACTCTCCCCTGCATCAAAGTCTACTATTTCTGCTGGGCATGTCTTTGATCCCAGGACCCATGAGCCAGAGATAGTGGGATCTCTGTGAGTTCAAGGTTACCCTGGTCTACATGGTGAGTTCCAGGCCAGTCAGGGATGAAAGGATGAGGCACTAATAATAATAATAAACAACTAATAATAATAATAATAATAATAATAATAATAAACAACTAGATCTATGTACATCCAAATCCTGCCTTGTATTCTAGTTAATTCTTCATATAGCTGCCTCTGCCCTGCAGGTAGGCATCCCCTGAGGACAAGGGTGGTTTCCTGCTCTTCTTTTGTACCACGCGCCACAGAGTGCCATTTGGCTCTCAGTACACACGGGCTTATAATTCTTTGTCTGCCACCCCGTCAACATGCTCTTGCTTGTCCTCCTCTGCAGATGTGAACGAATGCCTCTTGAGCCCCTGTCCGCCCCTAGCCATGTGCAACAACACTCAGGGATCCTTCACCTGCAGGTGCCCAGTCGGGTATCAGTTGGAGAAAGGAATATGCAATCTGGGTAAGAGAGTTAAGACTATCTTAGGACGTATTGACTGTTTTTCTTCCAAACCAAAGCCAGTCTTTCCCCCAAGATATAAAATTCAGGAATATAGAAGGAAGTGAAGCACGGGGCCTGTTATTCTAACACTTGGAGCTGCAGTACTTTTCTTCACAATTTGTTGATGTACATCTATTTAAATTCAAGACATATCCATAAGGTATCTTCCTGTTACTAAAAAGTACAGATATCTTAATGCCTACATAATATGCTTATTTGTGCATAACATTACTCGCTCAACCATTCTACCCTGTAGTTAAGAATAAAAAGTCAAAAGGCTATTCCCACTGCATAGTTGTTTTGTGATTTTAGAGCGAGAAAAGAGTAAGATTCTGATTGCCCTCTGTGTGCACCCATTCTTCTTGTTTTTAAAAGTGATCCTCACATTGCTAGCCACAGATGGATACATTTTAAAAGCGATCCTCACATTGCTAGCCACAGACGGGTACATTTTGACACGGCTGCTGGCCACCTTATTGGCCCTATTTTGTTCCTCACTTGGCAGCTCCATGAAGTTCATTGGTTCCAAATTCATTTCTCATCCTTCAGGTTAAAACGCAAATCAACAAACCCAGTGAGAACTAAGGCTCTGAAGAGATGCTCAGCAGCCAAGCTTGGGTCACCGCGGCTGAGCCCTGGTTCCCAGCCTGCAGTTCTTTCTGCTCTACAAGCGTGTGTTCATTTTAAGAGCATTTTTGTACACAGGGCATGACCCTTGTTGGGTTGCTGAGTTTAATTCCTTGCTTGCTGGAGAAATTAGAATGAGAAATACAGTTTTCAGCACTGTGGAAAGAAACTGGCTGGGGAAATGATTTGCCTTGGACTCGGCCTCAGTTGCCCAGGGTGACACCTCACACACAAGGGCCCAGCCAGTGTTTTTGAGAGAACCGATGTCTGTGTCTTCTGCAGGTGTTGTCTGCATGAACTCCTGTTACCCATAGGCAGAAGGGGATTCTTAAGGCTGGCACGTCCCTAAAATAAGAATTTTGAAAGTTGGTTGAAATCCAAGAACTGAGTGTTATTTTAGAAAGAAAAATCTACAGGTGTAGTCATGAGTCAAAAATCAAGAATTCCTCTCAGTGTAATAGTTGATATGCATTTGAGTAACCTGTTTCATGTCGCCACATCCTATCGGGAACTAGATAAGAGTGCGCAGTTGAAGGTGAAGGAGATGGGAATATTTCCATTTTTGTTTGTGTTTTGAAGCCCTCTGGAAAGTACACTTGTCAGGTTTCAAATGCCTGGCTTCAGGCTCTTAGCCACCACCTGCGAACACATAGCCAAAACCTCTAGTTCCTCATCTGTGAAATCAGATTACAGTCTGCTCCACTTCTCACTCAAGGTTTGGGAATGTCGAATAAAATGATCTGTTGGAGCAAGCTCTGAGTGTGGTAAAGGGCTATCCAGATGGGAGGCAGCATTTACCAGACTGGATGCTGTGAAAACCAACTGCTGTCAATGCAGAGTCGTTGTTACAGGTCCCTGGTAAAGGCAGCTTTAAACTGGTCCCTGGTAAAGGCAGTTAAACTGAGGTGAAAATCTGTCTTGGGCCAGTGAGAGGGTTCAACAGGTAAAGGCACTGGCTGTCAAATTCAACCACCTGAATTTGATTCCTGGGACCCACATGGTAGAAAGAGAGAGCCAGTTCGTGCAAGCTGTTCTCTGGCTTTCACAAGGGTACTTTGGCACATGAACACACACGCACATGCACACATGCATGCACAAAGCACACACAAAGTAAATAAATGCAATATTTTTTAAAATACCCGTCTAGATGATGTAACTGCAGCTACGTAAGCTGTCTTGAATACACTAACTCTCTTAGTAACACAGACACATCCGTGTCTTTCCACAATGTCAGAATTTATTGAGTAACAATAAATTCACAGGCTGCTTCAATTTCATTTGCTATAATTTGCCAAGTTATTCTGATTTCCCTTGATAGCTGGCCATTGGCAAGCATAGGTTCTTTTATTCCAAATTTAATTACTAATATTAACTCTGAGATCACACTTTATACATCACAGTGTGTTGTAGGCGCGTGTGCATGTGTGTGTGTGTGTGTGGAGTGTGCGCACACACATGTGCATATGTGTGTATGTTGATTATAGAGTGACCACAAAAGGGTTAAGGCGGCAGAGAGCTGATGCAGATGAGAAGAGACTCCTTTAGTTGTTACATCAGAAACCAAGCTGTAGAGCTGCAGAGGTGCACACTGGGCTGCTGTGGGGCTGCAGGCTTGAGCTGGGGCTATAAGGCGCGATGAGCCGTAGAGGAGCAGGTTGTGGAGGTGAAGCGCAGGCCCATGTAGACCGTAGGCATGATGTCCTATGCAGGACAGGATCCAGATGGACAAAGGGACAGGGAATGAGTACTATGTCAACTTAGCCAAGCTAAATAAAGCCCTATGCACAGTCGGGCAGTCTTTGTGCATCCTGGGTGGTCAGATAGTTGCTGGGGGCATTGCTAGACATGACAGGTATCTTCCTCTTTATGGGGATACAGAAGAGGATGTCACACCATTCCTTGGTATGTTTCATCAGCTTTAGGGCCTTGCTTTCCGATAAGTTTTAATAAGCTGTATACTCATACAAAGACCCAATCTAATTTGATATATTCTTGCAAGATATCAGCCTGTGCCCCATGGATGGTTCTGGGCAGGAGGGAGTGTCTTTGTCCACAGCATGAAATAAAGTCAAATGCAGCTTATAAAATGGAGTTGCCCAGGCAGAGCATTGGCTAAAAGCCACTGCTTTTACAATAAGCAGTAACTTGAAGCCAAATACAGCCTTATCTCCACAGAGGTACAATACCTTCAGGAGCCAGGTGGTGGAGGCGCACACCTTTAATCCCAGCATTCAGGAGGCAGAGGCAGAAGGATCTCTCTAAGATTGAGGCCAACCTGGTCTACAGAGCAAGTTCCAGAACAACCAGGCCTCCACAGAGTAACCCTGTCTTAAAAAAAAAAAAAACCTACATAAATAAACACCTTCAGCAAATCCCTTCTAGGAAAGAGGCCAGGGTTTGGGTGAAAGCAGGCGATATTTCTCATGCTGAAAACAGAAGGCGCATTCAGGAAACTTCTGTGTGCCTAACCCTCACCCTGTGCACATTTTTATATGGAAAGTCTGGATCTGAACCTGTGTGAGAAGTGGACTGGGTCAGGTGACAGTCCTGGAAGCTTGTGTGCAGTGTGTCCCACAGGTAGCACAGATGGGAGGAACGCAGCTCAACTGTGCTACCAGTCCCGTCTTTCCCTTTTCAAGTCATTTGGCTTCATTGTTCGAAAACATCACAGGAACATGCAAATTAGAGCACACCGAAATGCTTTTGCTTGGCCAAGAGCGTTTTCAAAGAGCTGCCTGCTGTTCAGAAAGAGTCCTAAGCAGCTGGCTTCACTGAACTGTAGAACAAGCAAAAGCATGTTAAATAAGGATTAGGGGCTTTCGGCAGTTAACTCTAAAATGTTAGATGTTTTCCCTGGCTTGGTTGCTGGCCTTCCTCTTAATTCAGCATGCCTGCTTTCCCTGCTAGAAAGGACTCCCAGGCCTCTGTGGTTTGGGTTATTTTTCTTCCATCCAGAGGGAAAGATATGATTTTAATATAATGAAAGATATGTGCCAGTTCTAAAAACAGGCTGTACTAATTTTTGGTTGTCTGCCCATTTTTAAGTCCCAGTCCCCTTAGGAGCAATCAGCCCAAATTGATGTTAACTAGAATTGTATTTTATGAGTGAAATGGGCCTTAAAAACGAGGATGCTCTCCCCAGTTCTGGACCCAGTGGTGTTTCTAATGTGGGTGTTTTCATTATGTGGCTGATGATTGTGCAATCTTTAGCACTTTGGAATCTACACCTACTACAAATGTTTGCCCTGCTCCGTTGTCACTCCTTGGTTGCCTTCTAGAAGAGGAAGGTGTGGTCTTCACCCTCAAGAAGGCTCACACAGCTTGTCCTCCGGGGAAATAAAGCTGGTCAACCCAGAGGTTTCTGAATACATAGCCTTGCATTGGTCTCTCTGTTGTATGGCTTAACAGGCCACATTTTCCTCTTCAGTTAGAACCTTCGTGACTGAGTTTAAGTTAAAGAAGACTTTTCTCAATACTACTGTGGAAAACCATTCCGACACTCACGAGGTTGAAAACAAGATTGCTCAAACCGTAAGTTTCCCCGAAAGGACCCTTGGTGCCTACCCTTTGTTTTCTAGACCAGATTTCATCCAGAGTTGGTCACTATTCAGGGTCATCCTGATCCCCCAGACTTGCTTTTGTACTTTAGAAGGGAAAGTTCAAGGTGAAGTAGAAAGTGTCTTGGAAATAGAAGAAAGGTGTTGGAATCTGCAGTGTCCAGGAAGAGTTTGGCTTCAGATACATCTCCATGGGCAGTCCTGTCTGCTAGGCTGTTTCTTTTTCCTGTGCAAACACATAGTCATCAGAGTGTTTGCCCTGCCCCAGTGTGGGCTTTGGGCGAAGAGGAAAGACCCAGGAAACACTCCTGTCCCGTCTGCTGTTGACACCTGACATGACCTTCTCCTTGTGTTTTCAGAGCTTAGAAAGGCCACTCTTTCTCCTTGAGGGATGCCAGCGGTGTGATACTAATTTCAATAACCTGGGCTTGTGAGCTCACAATGTAAATTATCTAGGGACCTTAGATGCTGCTCTTTCCCTCTTTGCTTTTATATCTGAAAAGAAAAATGGAGAAAAAGAAATAAAAACTAAACTCAGACAATATATTTTGTTCTCAGTTGCTGCCCAAGTCAAAGATTTGGTGTTTGGAAACTGAAATTTGCCATTATGCTAAATTAGAGATGAAATTTAATTAAATTAGATTAGATTTGCTGTTACATTAAATTAGAATTCATGGATTAGCCAGGAATTAGGTGTTCTTATAGGACTGTGGATTTTATTTGTATCTTAATTCCATGTCTCTGTCTACTGAGCATTTAATCTGTGACAGGGACTATGCTAGATGCTCAGACCTGTCGGAGGGTCGGCGACACATTTTCACATGGACAACCGGTAGGCTCTGGAAGGTGATGGCATTGTCTGAGTCCACATTAAGTGGAAGCAGAGTTGAGAGCGGTCGCCTAGGTCACCTGTGTTACTAACTGCAAGTTTGCAGGTTTCTAAGAGCACTCCAAATTTCAGTAATTTTACTAGGATGACCCCCAGAACTTATTGAGGCCAGTATCTCTGTATAGATGGTTCATTACACTAAAAGGCTTTAAGTTAAAAATAGCTAAGGGACGATATGCACAGGGCAGAGTCTGGGGGTCCCAAATGCAGAGCTTCTATCTCCTCTGCCTCTGTGGTGGTATTGCCATTGTTGGTACCTCTTGCCAACAGTGTGGGACTGTATGTCGTACTGCCAGCCACAATGCTCACCTGAGCCTTGGTGTCTGAAGCATTTATTTGGCCTTTGCCGTATAGATGTGGTTGACCACCCATGTGACTGACTTCAGTCCCTAGGCACTCTGGAGGCTGAGCTGATGCTCTATGACCCAGAGTTCCCTCTGTTGTCCACACAATGAGTGTCATCACATGGCTGGTGACAGGGACTATGGCAGATCCTCTGGCATGGCCCAGGATTCCCAGCTTAATAAAATCGTTATCATTAAGGAGGACACTGTGAGACTTAGAAACTCTCGCAAGGGCAGAGGCATGGCCTCTCTAGTCAAAAGTAGATTTGTTGCTGTCGCCTGGCTCTTCCGCAGGTAGATATTTTCTTTTTACATAGTGTAGGGGGTTAGACCCCTATGCAAAAGTATAGCCCTTTATTTTCCACGGTACCAAGCAACTTGCCTAAATAGTTCTTTGTTTGGTCAGATATCACCATAAGATACACTGAGCCAGGATACACCTGACCCCAACTAACATAAAGAATTAAACACCAGGCTTTCCCAATGTGGCATTCTGTTCATACCTGGATGAAAAGGGCAATAATAAAGCAACAATAGTAAACCTTTGCTCTTAGCATATAAAGCCTACAGATCTACCATCCCACACTTGACCCCATCTGTCCAAGTCAAGGGCTCTGAAACGCTGACTTTGAAGACAGGTGGGTCTGCCCCGGATGAGAGATATTAAGACTCTCTGCTCCAAAAAAGGAGCCCCCAGCTCAGCTGTGAAGGGCTGGTAAGAAGGCAGGCACATTGCTTTATGCGGCTGAGAGTCTTTCTGCTCTCTCTGTGGCACAAGGCAAACACATAGCTCTTAATTTGTTCTCAACAAAAGAGCTCTTGACCCACGTCATGTAGTTTCCCACAGAGCGTCCTTCTGAGGAAGACCTGCCTTTGAGTTAGGTCAGCTCATTGTAGATTATGAGGAGCCTGCAGGGCCCGTCAGACCTGGGGGGCTGAGAGGAGCTGAGCCTTTCCAGTGAGCTTGTTTTCTGTGCAGAGTCCAAATAAATTGTTGTCTGCATTTTTTCAAACCCTGGACCGTAGAAGGGATCTTCTCCTTTGAAGATGTTTTGTTTTCGAAGAGGGCTGCTCTGAGCATCATTTCTTGCCGAGATTTCCCCACTATCTGCCCCGTTCCCTTTGTTCTCGGGGAACAACAGAAAGACATTCGGGAGGGGAACACAAGGTTGCACTACTCTGGGTAAAGCTGCCTGCTGATAACTTGATAACTGGAAGCTGCTTATTTTATCCTGAGCATTGGGAATTGCTTCTTGGTTCAGGGATTTTGTCTGACAGCCTTGCTCTTGGTTTCAGTTAAACTTGTGTTTCTCGACGTTGCCTGGTTATATCCGATCTACAGTCGGTGTGTCTAGGTAAGAAACAGAATTTCCTAGGTCTATGGAATGGGGGGGGGCTGTTCCCACATGAGTGATCAAAAATGAAGCCAGTCTCTGCTTTATGACCATTCCACTGGGTAACCCGAGGCCAAGATCACTGGACCTTCATGCTCACCTGTTCTTTCCCTGGAGAATGGCAGTAGGGGCACCACAGCACAGGCTTCCCAAGATAGCATTCTGTTCATACCTGGATAAAAAGGGCAAAAATAAAGCAACAATAGTAAACCATTGCTCTTAGCATATAAAGCGATGGCATACAGATCTACCACCCATTTACTTGCAAATGCCTGGGACCCACATGCCAGTTAACTTACAGACTTTGCCAACAGAGAGCCCAGCACAGTGCTGATCTCACTGCAGTCCACCTTCACTCTGGCCTCCAATGTGACACTATTTGACCTGGCTGATGGAATCCAGAAATACGTCAACTCCTGCAGGTCCTCTGCTGAAGTCTGCCAGCTCTTGGGGTCTCAGAGGCGGATCTTTAAAGGTAAGAGGGGATCTCTGGGACTCACAGAAACCAGAGAGACATGGAAGGTGTTCAGGGCTCAGGCCCAGGAAAACTCCTTCACGGAGCCTGACTTTAGAATGTCTGAAGCCCAGGCTTTCATGACACTCAGATGCACACAGTTCTGTCCACGCATAGCCTTTAGGCATTTAGTGCTTGGCAACCGACTCCATCTGTTTCTTCTATACAGCGCTGGGGTGAGAAGATGCTACAGGAGCTGACAGAACCCAAAGATATTACTCCTGTTTCCTAGGGAGACTGAAAGTGATGTACAGAGTGTGTAGGCTGGTCAGTGATCCCGCAACCTTCATATGGTGATTACTAAGAAAACACAAAGACCCATTGCAGGGTTACCTGTCTTTCGATTGTTTCCTGTCATAAAAAAAACATAGGCAAATTGGAAGAATGCTAAGCAGGACGCTCCTAGGAATGCCGTAATGACGAGGATCTCCCTTCCTCGGTTCTTGGCTCTTTTGTCAGAGGCTCTTGTCTTGTGTTAGGGGAAGGCCAGTGAAGAAGGCAATTAAAGACAATTCTGGAAGGCACACTTGCATCTTGTGGGATAGTTTGACATCTAGGAGAGGAAAACTTGCTGCAATCAGAACTGCCTCTAGGCAAAGACAGAGTTAGTCCCTGTTGGCGCATTGTAAGTGGTCAAAGTGGACTCTGGTTAGTTTGTTGTACCCCGGATGAGGGCTGGCAAAGGAAGGAGAACCTAGGCTAAGCCTCCCCATCTGGCATCCAGATGTTAGACATAAACCGAAGGTATTAGGTTTTGGTGCCATATCCGCTGGTTGGTCTAGGATATTCCCAGTAGGTCAGGGTTTCGTAACTGCTGGTCCAGGGGCTTCCCTTGCATGGGCGAGTGCACCACAGAGCTTGGGAGTTGGTGCTTGTCCTTCCATTGTTAGAGAAGCTCCTGGGGGCTGCTGCTTAGTAGTGGGGGGGGAATGGATGAAACCGGGGAGAGTCAGTGTCTTGTTTCAAAGTCCATGCCCTGTTACAGTGTGCTGGAAACTTTGAGGCTCTCTGGTTTTATGTTTTTGTTTCTCTTGCCAAGGACTCAAGGGTACCATTTTTTCCCTCCCCCTGAGGTAGGTACCCTTCAGTTTGCTCACCATCTTTGGTCTGCACTTTGTGTGGTCAGCGTTGAACCAGGGCACTTTCCTATTGCCAGCAATGCATCTGTGCTTTGCAGATCAAGTGGGCAGATTACATGGATTTGCAAGAACCTGTTCCTAGCGGTGCCTGCTCACTCAGCTGCCTTGTTTGGTCTGCCCCCACGTGGTTTATGGGACCTTGAGGCCATCCCCACTGTTCCTTTCCAGTCCCTTGAGAATAAAGACAACCATGCGCATTAGCCAGAATTGGGCTCATGTCCCCGTTTTTCCTCCAGACCTTCTTTAGGTTTGACCAAGAGGTCTAGCTCTGTCTCTTGGTAATTTTTCTGGAGCTAGAGAGGTAGGCTAGACCAGCAGGTGCTACACATCTGGATTTCCAGCCTCTGGGCAGCGATGCTGCCCTCGACATTGCAACTGGCAAGCACGGGTTTCTCCTCCAGTTCCCTAGGTGTCCACCTTCCTTCTTTCAAAGCCCTTTAGTTCTCATGGTCCCCTGAGGTTTAGGAACTGTGGAAATCCCCCGTGGAACGCCTCAACCTTAGACGCATGTGAGCGTCCATTGTCTATTTTGATGGATGCTATGCCCAGGAAAGACCATGGGAATTGTGAGTGCCAAAGACTCCCATCACCAGGGATTGACTGAAGTGAGCCTCTGCAAGGTCCTGTTGGGTGGCTTTACAAAAGATGTTCTTTGAGAAGGCTGGGGAAAGTGGCTCCTCGTGGCGGGGGCAGGACCTGCCCTCCCTGTTCAAACAGGAGTCTGACGCTGGGCAGGAAATGCCTGCTTTAGCATGGCAATGAATATTTTTGCTAGCAGCCCAGATCAGTTGAGAGGATGGAAGGAAAATTTAACATTGGCTTCCAGAAAATACCTAATCAGACCGGGCATTTCCTAGGCTAGGATGGCCTGAACAACGCTGTGTCCTGGAGGTGTTACTCTTTGTTAACTAGTTGGCTGGCAGAGCCTTCAGAGAAGTCGTGGAGGCTGAGGTCCTCCCTGGTGCCAGCTCTGCAGAGTTTGCCTGATGAGATTGTTTCCCGTTTAAGTTTCCCCTTGAATACAAACTTTTCACAATGAACAAAGGAACTCTGATTTAGCACGTAAGCTGCCACTGATAAAGGCAGGAAATTCGGCACTGAGAATTGAAGCTGGACCCTAACTCACCCTGCTGGGACCAGGCTGTCTCTCAAACGGGTAGATGCTGGGAGTTCCACATGGGCTGTTAAGCCTTGGTGTCAGCTGGCATCACCAGAACTTGCCCAGACAAGGGTTAATTTTGCAGTGTTAATAACAGGAACCTTCTGAAGAGTGTGGGGTCTTTTCTTTGAGATAGAAGAGGGGATACCATGCCTACAAAACTGACACCCACTCTTCATTGTACAGCAATGCACATACCGCCCGTCTCATCGCCGCTCTTGTCCCACATTGAACTCGCTGTTGGCCCCCTGTAGCAACAGGCACACATCTGTCTTCCTTTACCTTGTACACGTGTAGATGAGTTATTAGTCCCTGTCGAATTGGTTTCATAATTCTGTTCTTTCTGTGCACCCATTTACCAGTGCCCTTTTGTCTATCTCGGGTAATAAAATGTAGCCCTCATTGTGTTTGCTGTATAAAACCTCATAAAGGACTTGTGTCCAGCAGTGGATACTTTTTGCTACTGATAAACAGATTCTTCATCACCCATGAGGTGAATACAACATGGAAATGCCCTTAAAGCTGTCCTCCTTTCTTGCCTGCTTCTGTTTCTCCTGCTGATGGTGTGGTGACTGACCGGCCAGTAGGACCAGCAACCACCCTACCCCAGCCCACACATGCTCACTTGCTGGTCTCTGTGCTGAAGACCCTATGCTGAATAAACCTCAAGAAACCACCACCATAGTGAGAAGACAGTCAGACAAACAGCTTCCCGCCAGCCTTGGGAACCAGATTACCATTCAACCCTGTAATAAACCTGAAAAAGGCAGCACACCGGAGGCACAGCACAGGAGTGGTCCTAGGCCCCTGAGGACACAGAGAGCCCAGATATGCTTCCACTTGAGACTGGTCTGGCCGGAACTGGTCCAAGCTCTCAACTCCCTAAGAACATGGTCACATTTTCAGGGTTTGTTTCAGCTCTCTTACCTGCCTACACCCAGTCCTTTAATGTGAGGGTACAGACCACACAGAGGCTGCGTTTGTAGGTTGGGCAGTGCCTTTTCCTTCCTCAGTTTGGTTTCTCTATAGGGAATGCTTGTGAATACTTATTTTCCGGCAGTGACCAGGAAACAAGGGGCAGAGGATGTGCAGGTCCTCTGAGAGGAGTATGGCTCCACGGAGACTCTCAGCCTCTTGAAACAAGTTCATGCATTGTAAGGTGTGAAGACGAGATTTGGTTTGATTTCACCGTCTTGTTTTCCCATCCCAGCGGGCAGCTTGTGCAAGCGGAAGAGTCCAGAGTGTGACAAAGAGACCTCCATCTGCACAGACCTGGATGGCGTGGCGCTGTGTCAGTGCAAGTCTGGCTACTTTCAGTTCAACAAGATGGATCACTCTTGCCGAGGTAGCTGTGGGTCCCCAGCAGTTCTAGATGCCTTCCTGAGATAGGCAGGTGCAGCGCATACCATGCCGGTGGGCTCTGCTCTGGGTGTGATGTTTCTAAACTGGGAGTAACTGGTTCTTGCTAGTAGGCTGGCGGCAGGAGTGGATACAGTATCTCCTGCTGCACGCTAGTCTAGCCAGTCCTGTTCAAGAGGAAAGAGAATGGAAGCTATCAGAAGGGTTCCCTCCCCTCCCTTCCAGGAAGCGATCATGAGGGTCCCCTTCACCTCCCTTCCAGTTAGAAAAGGTTAGGAAAATTGTTTTTTTATCCTCAAAGCTTTGCCTGTTGCTTATTAACCATTACAGGGGAAAATACAGGCGCAGAGCAAGGCCTGGGTCTTTCAGGGGCCACTGTGACTCAGTAGTGAGTGTACTCACTGATGCCCAGGACACCCGGGACACCAGAGCCACATTCTGCCTCACTGATTAGGTTTCATCTTAAGCAGGCACTTCATTTCTCTGAGCCTAGGTTTCCACTTCTTTGAAAGGAATGTGGTGACCCTTCATTAGATATCCTAAGAATGACAGAAAGCCGTGTCTAAGGCTGTGCTTTGTAACCTGTGGGAGACTTGCTCTTGTATTTATCTAGGTTGCTGTGCATTTGATGGGCTAACATTTTAAAGATTTCTTGGTGTGTTGGAGAGTAGAAATCTAATTCTGCCAGCCTTTTTTAAAAAGGTTTTTTTTTAATTATATTTTATGTATCAGTATACTGCTTGTATCCCTGCATGCCAGAAGAGGGCATCAGATCCCATTGTAGATAGTTGTGAGCCACCATGTGGTTGCTGGGAATTGCTCCTGACTGGCTTCGGTCACTTCTTTCGACTTCCAAGTCAGCAATGTCCTAACTGTCTCTTAGAGGCAACCTTGGTGGCATTGGGCAAGCCTCTGTAAGAAGGACATCTCCTTCAATTTTATATATAGCTTTGAAAGTATGGCAAAGACAGTATAGTGATGTCTGTGAGACTGTAAGAGGCATGTGTGTATACCGTATAAACACTTGACAGTGCATAGCTTGAATTACAGCAATTTAGACAAAAAAAAAAGATACACACTTCTCATTCCTCTGTTATACAGAGATCTGACCAGATTTGCCATGACTTGAGGGGAGAAATGAAAAATGGCCTCATTTTGTAGCCCAAGCTCACCTGGGACTCGATATATAGGTAGCTCCACTGTCCTCAAGCCCAGGACCTTCCTGTCTCAGCGTCCCAAAGATCTCAGGCATATGTCGCCATGATCCTTTCCAGGTTATCGGTTTCAGTATGTGTGCTTTAAGTGACACAGGTGCCACCAACTTTATGTTTACCTTGGTAATGACCAAGAAACAGCCTGGGAAAACCTTGACTAACCTTGGGGCTTGTTGAAGCCCCATGAGGCCCCATCTCGAACAGTGGGTTCCAGAGGTTTCTGAACTCTAGCTCTGTCGTGGGTTAGCAGTGACATCTTCTGGCCATTCATGCTGGAGCACAGACATTTAAAATTAAAATGAGTCCTTCCTGGGTTTCTCCATTCTAGCAACCTTTTCCCCCTTCTGACTAGATTGAGACTAGAATTTTTAAAAGTTTGGGGGGGGGCTTTGTTTTTTTAAAAACACAGGGCATCACTATGTAGTCTTGGCTGGCCTTGAACAGAGATCTGCTTGTCTCTGCCCCCTTAGTGCTGGGATTAAAGGCACGCACCATCACCCCTGGCAAAATTTTATTTTAATTTTATGTGTTTGGGTGTCTGTATATGTGCTACACATGTGCAAGTAGCCTAGCCATCCAGAAGAGGGCGTCATATCCTCCACAGTGGGAGTTGCAGATGGTTGGGAGCCCAAGGCCAATCTCCTGGCATAGCAGTAAATGCTCTCAGTTACTGAGCCATCTCTGCAGCCCAGATTCTAAGTCTTTGTCTCTTCCGATGACAAGCACCTCAGGAGCCAAAACTGTATCGAGGATAGGATTTAGCATGTTGTAAGTAGTGCTCAGGTGTCTAATGAAGTGACCACAGGGCAACAAATACGTCTTGGGATCATTACGTCTTGACTTTGTGTCCTTCAAAGGAATTATTCAAACTTCATCATGTTCTTAAGCTTGATTTTGAACCCTTAGCAGTAGGAGAAACCCAATGAGGCCATGTATGCAAATTCTTGCCACATTTGTTCGGTCTCTAGTGCTCTGGGGTCAGAGTCCCTCTGGGGTATGTGCGAGGAGGAACTGGGAGTGTCTTTGCTGGCAAGGTTTCCCCTAAGAGTCCCAAGAGCAGCACCGGGCACACAGGAACACAAATGATGAATACACCCTTTAAAAAATATTTTCCATGTATATATTTGTTCATTTCTTCGTTGTGAATACATACTTGTGGTGGTCAGAGGACAACTTGATGGAATCTCTTCTCTTTCCACCATGTGGGTCCAGGGCTTAAACTCGGGTCATCAGGCTTGGTGGCAAATGTCTTTGCCCACTGAGCAGCCCCACCAACTCATGTCCTTTTGATTAAAGAAATGTTACATCAGGGAGTCAGGATACTTTTGATGCTAAATGAAAATAGCTCAAGCCACCAGCTGGAGCTCATAGGCAGGACAACAGATGGCCTTGCGCATGGCTGGGTGACAGCCAGGAGTGTAGAGCGCCCACCCAGCAGATGAGGGTTGGGTGTGTAGATGGATGTAAAAATGTTTGCAGGAAGAAGTGTCTGGATAAGAATGCCTTGGTGACATCAGTCCACCTCAGTGCCCAGGCAGGTAGAGAGGTAAGCTGTCCCCGTGGAGCACTCCTGCAGTCTGAGCCAGAAAGCATCCCTCAGAGGCTTCCCTCATTCCCACAGTCCCACTGGAGCATGACACAGAGAGGAGGGGGAGCATGAGCAGGGGCGTGAAGCTTTCTACTCAGGCCAGGGAGAGGCAGGATCACTCTGCTTGTTCCCTAGAGGAGGCCTTGCTTTCCTAAGGCCCACAGAGAACTCAAGGTGTCCAAGATGGGGAATACAGCCTCATCTTCTCTCAAAATAGGATATGATTATTCTCACTTTATTATTGCATAATAAAGGATTTGAAACACCTATTGAAAATCCATATAATGAGCCAGGCAGTTCAGACACTGATACCTTTGACCCCAGCAGTGGATCACTTGGTCCGTGGCCAGCCTGGTCTACAAAGTGAGTTCCAGGACAGCCAGGGCTACACAGAGCAAACAACAACAGCAACAACAATAATAATAAATATTATTAAATTTAAAAAACAAATTTATAAAACGACATAAGATTAAAGGGGGGCCAGCAGGATAGCTTAGTGGGCAGGGACATGGGCCTGAGGGACTGAGATCAATTCCCACATCCCCCAAAATAGCAGTAAAGAACTGACTTCTGAGAATTGTTCTCTGACCCCTACTTGTGCCCCACGACACGCACACAGCCACACACAAACACACACACACACACACACACACACAAGTGAAAATAAGTAAATACAGATTTGAAAATCTACTGGCTGGGCAGGGAGAATGAAACATACAAGCACTTTTGAAGAGAAGAAACTGTCTTTAACAGTGCTCAGCATCCCTGGTCATCAGGGAAAGCAAATCAAAGCTAGAGATAGCACCGCACCCCACTCGAAATGGCTTGATCAACAATCTGACAACTAACGTTAGAGAGGATGTGGGCACAGGAACCCCTATCCACTGCTGATGGGGGTACAGATAGATACATCAGTATGGAAGTCAGTGGAAGGTCCTTAAAGGACTAAAAATAGAACTACACAAGTCGGCTGTTTCAGTCCTGGCATCTACCTGGAGCACCCATGCCCTTCCAGAGAGATATTTACATACCCATGTTTATTGCTGCTCTACTTTTGATAACAAGGAAACGAAACCAACCTAGATGCCTATCAACAGACAATAAAAATGTGTCACATATACAAAATGAAATGGAAGGTTATTCAACTGTAAAGAAAAAGGAGGGCTGGAGAGGTGGCTCAGAGGTTAAGAGCACTGGCTGCTCTTCTAGAGGTTCTGAGTTCAAATCACAGCAACCACATGGTGGCTCACAACCATCTGTAATGAGATCTAGTGCCCTCTTCTGGCCTATAGGCATACATGCAGGCAAAACATTGTATACATAATAAATAAATCTAAAAAAAAGAAAAAGGAGAACATGAAATTTTCAAGAAATAGAGGGAATCAGAAGGTATAGTGTTGAGCAAGCTCACCATATTCTGAAAGAAAAACAAAACTGCATGTTCTCCCTTATATGCCTAATCCTGGCCTGTAATGTTGACATGTATATATGCACAGCTGTAAGTGTAGGTATAATATAACATTTAGAAAAAAGACCTAGTAAGGATAATGCCAGATAATGAAGAGGGTCCAAATGAGAGCAAAAGAAGATGAATCTTGAAAAAGAATATAAAGCTAATTATTTTTCTAGTTTCAACTGTGTTATAAGTTTTTTTTTCCTTTTTCTGTGGTGGATAACTGCATAAAAAAATGTAATTGATAGTTAAAGTGTAAAACCCTGTGCGAAGCCAGGCGGCAGTGGCGCACTCCTTTAACCCCAGCACTTGGGAGGCAGAGGCAGGTAGATCTCTGAGTTTGAGGCCAGCCTGGTCTACAGAGCAAGTTCCAGGACAGCCAGAGCTACGCAGAGAAACCCTGTCTCAAACAAACAAACAAAACAAAGATTAAAAACAACAACAAAACCCTAAGCGAAGCTCTAACTCTATAGGAGTTGGTTGAAACGTATAGAATTTGGGACAGGGCAAGTGTATATTTGTGTGAGTAACTGTAGGTGGAGACTGCCCCATCATTTTCTGGCCACCCAGACACGAATAATCAACCAGAAACTATATTAATTACAACACTGCTTGGTCAATGACTTAGGCACATTTCTAGCTAGCTCTTACATCTTGAATTAACCCATTTCTATTAATCTGAATATTGCCACGAGGCTGTGGCTTATTGGAAAGTTCCGGGTCCTTCTCCTTTGGCAGCTACATGGAGTCTCCTTGACTCCACCTACTTTCTCTCTATAACTCTGTTTGAATTTCTCACCTGGCTTTACTCTGCTATGCCATTGGCCAAAATAGTGTCTTTATTAACTAATGATAATAAAACATATTCACAACATACAGAGGGGAATCCCACATTAGGTAGCTGAGTGATGTTTTGTTTGTGGGTTCATTACAATAAAGTGATTTTCTTTTCCAGATAGGGTTTCACTATGTCGTTCTGACTGGTCTGGAACTTACTATGTAGACCAGGCTGCCCTCAAACTCACAAGGACCTCCTCTGCCTCCAGAACACTGGGATTAAAAGCACGTAACAGCGCACCCTGCTAAAGAGATTTTATTATTATTATTAAATCACAGATTTGGCTGGTTAGGTATGGCATGGGGGGACGAAAGGTAATAGGCATAGTGTCACATGCCCATGACCTCAGCCTTGGGAAGCTGAAGCAGGAAAGTTGTGAGTTGAAGTCGGCAAAAGTGCATATTTAAAGGGTAAGTCAGATTGAAGGGAACACTGGCTGCTCTGCTGAGGCTGGAGGGAGAGCGAGCATACAAAAAGCTAAAGAGCGTATTTGCCAACATAAGCCGTACACTGAAGGTCTAAGCTCGGATCTTAACACAAAACCAGCAAGATCACGACTTTGAAAGGGTCAGAGCTCATAAAAGGAGACTCCCTATCTTTTTAGGCATTGAGGCCCACCGAAGTTTCTCTGGGCATGCTCACTAAGAGGTTACGGTGGTATTGTAGCAGTGTGGTCCATAGCATCCTATAGGGATTTTTTTGTGGCTGCTGCTTAAGGTAAACAGCCCGGATCGTGTTTGGAAAAGGGAGTCTGCAGACCCATTGTATCCACAGCTCTTTCATGGTCTGCAATGAGATCGATTTCAGATTATTTGGAACAGTGTTTTTCAAACTGTATTCCACAAAACTGTTGCAGCTGATAGATGCTGCACGGCAGTAAAATGGACGCTAGAAGTATTTAGCTTCTAGCATTAAAAACATAAAGAAGGAAAATATTAAGGACATCTACACAGATGATACTGTTATGCACAAATCTGTGACAGAACACGGAAAGTCTGTGAGACCTCCTGTCCCAGCCTGCAGGGTGTGTATCCGCCATCCAGTCCCCAGCCCATGCTTTCTTGCCCTTGCCACTCACAACTCCTCCCTACTGTGTCTGTCTGCTCCCTGTTGGCAGCTCTACATTCTCTGTTTTTTTTTTTTTATCTCTTATGTGATGTGTATCAGGCATTAATCATGAATCAAAAAGTGTATCATTCCTTGCAGCAAGGAATTTGTGTACAGGGTCATTTTTCATTGTCGGCTTTCATTCATGTGTGCATTGCCATCCCTGGTGTTTGGCTGAGTTATGATAATGTTGAGAGTATCCTATGATCAGACAAGCTCGAAAACTGCTGGTCCAGGAGAAGAGCTGGGCCGTAGTCTGTGCAATGGGCCCAGAGAG
This sequence comes from Ondatra zibethicus, assembly GCA_004026605.1. Lineage (NCBI taxonomy): Eukaryota > Metazoa > Chordata > Mammalia > Rodentia > Cricetidae > Ondatra > Ondatra zibethicus. Next base: position 4,685 of record PVIU01007589.1, on the reverse strand, counting down.
TTCAAAACTACATTCTTGGCAAGGTGAAAATTAGGGCATATGTAGGTACATCTAAAATCTCTGGCACAGATTATAGGGTAAGCATTCACTTATGGTGATCTGGGCAACAACCAGGACTGGGTTCCAGAGGATGTCATCCACAGCTTCAGCCTCCTCGTGGAAGAGGGCTAAGATATGTCACCTCCTCTAAGGGGCCACTGTTATTACTATTCTCTCATAACCCTCCTTTTACTGGTGGGAACTGAGCCACACTGAGGTCAAGAAAAGTTTCGTGATCCTTTTAAGAGTTGAGATGACAACAGTGCTCAGGTCAGGATATAGATAATTTAAAAACTTTTGGCTTCTAGAATATTCTTGTGGACTTTTGGGTGGCTGGTGTTTAATTAAATGTGAGTTCTGCTCCTGTGGACCCTCATGGATTTTCCTTTTTCTCTTTTAGCATGTGAAGATGGATACAGGCTTGAAAACGAAACCTGTATGAGGTGGGTTCCCTATTCGCTTTTTCTGATGAAGTTGTTATAAATGGTTTTTTAAAAACTACCCTAAAAGACAGACCAGCCAGGTGGATGGTGATGGTGCACACTTTTAATTCCAGCACTTGGGAGGCAAAGGCAGGCAGATCTCTGAGTTCTAGGCCAGCCTGGTCTACAGAGCAAGTTCCAGGATGGCCAGGGCAACAAGAAAAACAAAACAACAAACAAACAGAAAGGCAGACCATCCTAATAGAGAACCTGTCCTAAGTAAAAAAAGTTTCTCACATGCATCGTCTTGTTATAGCTTTTGAGACTTGAATCTGAGTCTTCTTTTGCCTCTCTTGACTTCCAGTTGCCCGTTTGGTCTTGGTGGTCTCAACTGCGGAAACCGTAAGTATCCCGAAGTGGAGAATTGTGACTGGGTGGGGCCAGGTCTGCTGACGGCCTCCTCCTCTCTCCACTGTGTGCTCAAGTCCTGGACTGGGAGTGTGAGAAAAACAGAGAGTAAGGCTTGCATGGTGCTTTCCCAACCTCAAATTCTCGGGGAAGAAATAAACACCTGTGCACAGCTTCACCTGTGCTCTGAGTATGACGAGTCAGACATGAGGTGGGAGGCACGGAAGAGTCCACACCTCAAAGAAACCCGGAACACTCGGGAGTATTTCCTGGAAATAATGGAATTGGAGAGAGGTTTCAAAAGACTTTGGGCAGACACAGGGATGGCGTGAGAGTAAAAAGGATGTCCCTGGGTGGGAAAACCATTTAGGACCCATTTAGGGTCTTGGGGCAGCCACAGATCCATGGTGTTTTGAGACCAGTTTGTTAGTGGATGTGTCCAAATTATGGAAGGAAAAAAAAACCAATAATGCAGCATTAGGTTTGGAAAGTACACAGGAAGTGAGCTGTTGGGCAGGTGAGTTCTTAGGCTGCAGTCAGTAACTGCTAGGGAGTTAGCAATCACAGCCCAGGAGAGTCATATATATGATTGGGAAAAGGCACTGAGACCATAGTGAGCAAGAGAGAGTGTAAAAGCCAGGAGACTTCCAGTGCAGTGCCAGCTGGGACAAGTCACCTGCTATGAGGTGGAGTCTTACTCCCTGAAGTAAAACTCAATGCGGTCAGTGCTGACGGGGTGGCAAGCGTGATCCAGTCCCCTCTGAAGAACAGCTTGAGCCATTTTAGGTTTGCTTGCACTGGCATTTTTCGAGGTGGAATTTACCTTCAAAATTATGAAACAAAATTTGTCATACAGAACATGGTAGAGTTTAAAAATAATAGCAATCCAACAGTTTCCAGGTGACCTTGTCCCCTCTTATACAGGTAAATGTGCAAATGGGGAATATCCCAGTTTATCAGTGTGGAAGTAGATGTGGTTTTATTCCCTGTGTGTTAAGACCCCCCCCCCGCAGTTGCTATTTCTTAACTTTATGCCCCACATTTTATGTCTTCCGTGCACACATCAAGCTTAGCTTAGCCTTTCTCCCCTACCCTATCTTTCTTTTTTTCTTTTGTTTTCTTTTTTTTTTCTCTTTTTGAGATAAGATCTCTCTATGTAGCTCTGGCTAGCCTGGAACTCACTCTGTAGACCAAGCTGGCCTTGAACTCCCACAGATCCTCCTGCCTCTGCCTCTTGAGTACTGGGTTATAGATCTTTCTACTTTTTATTCAGGAGAATAGCTGACATTCTGGAAGGTAGTATTGCATGTGTTCATGTTCTGAGTTTTGTGCTATTGGTTTTTTTTTTTTTAATATGATTGGCCATTGCTACTGTCTGTCTAGGAAATACATACCCTGCATCCATTTATTCTCTAAACTCTTATGGTGAAAAAATAGTCAAGTCTATTTGTTTGTGGGTATCTTAAAAATAGCTGGGTGGTGGTGGCACATACCTTTAATCCCAGCACTTTGGAGGCAGAGGCAGGCGGATCTCTGTGAGTTCGAGGCCAGCCTGGTCTACAACAGCTAGTTCCAGGAGACACTCCAAAGCAACACAGAAAAATCCTGTCTCAAAAAACCAAAACCAAAACAAAACAAAAACAGAATTTCTCTCAGGTTCCTGAGACCCCTTTTCCGTCTCCATTTACCCAAGTGACCATCATTGAGCCCAGCAGACACCTGCCTCCATCGTCGGCCCCAACCCACTTCAGGAATGAATACTGACCGTTTACCATTAAACTGTAGTGACTTTGATATTTACTTCAAGTTAGTATTATAAAGCATTTTATGACAGCTGATAAAAACGTTACGACTTGTAATAACGTGTGAAGTGGCAGGGTTTCTGTATGCGCTTCAGCTCCAGACACTCGCCACCTACCTCCTTATCTCAGTCCGGGCCCAGCCCTAGGTGTTGGCTATGGACGTCTCCCCATTGGTGACGAAAGCCCCCGAGGAAGCCATGACTCATCATTCGGTGTTCTGTACCACTCAGCCTGGCTGCTGTCACCCAACCTGATTTTCATTTTCCTCTTTTAGTTCTGAGATGTGATCTCACTTTATGTGGCTCAGGCTAGCCTCCCTCCGTCTCGTGAGCACTGGGGTCACAAGTGCGTCCTACTGCGCTCAGTCTGCAGTGAGCACTGGGGTCACAAGTGCGTCCTACTGCGCTCAGTCTGCAGTGAGCACTGGGGTCACAAGTGTGCCCTACTGCGCTCAGTCTGCAGTGAGCACTGGGGTCGCAAGTGTGCCCTACTGCACTCAGTCTGCAGTGAGCACTGGGGTCGCAAGTGTGCCCTACTGCTCTCAGTCTGCAGTGAGCACTGGGGTCACAAGTGTGTCCTACTGTGCTCAGTCTGCAGTGAGCACTGGGGTCACAAGTGCGCCCTACTGCGCTCAGTCTGCAGTGAGCACTGGGTCACAAGTGTGCCCTACTGCACTCAGTCTGCAGTGAGCACTGGGTCACAAGTGCGCCCTACTGCGCTCAGTCTGCAGTGAGCACTGGGTCACAAGTGTGCCCTACTGCGCTCAGTCTGCAGTGAGCACTGGGGTCACAAGTGTGCCCTACTGTGCTCAGTCTGCAGTGAGCACTGGGTTACAAGTGCGCCCTACTACGCTCAGTCTCACTGATTTTCTGTAGTCTCTAGATGGGCACATTCTATTCTCAAGCCCAGGGAAACAGATAAGCCAGCTACCTGCATGACCACATTCCTGTGTTCTTAACCCCTGAGCCCTCTTTCCAGCCCCACATCCTGGCTGCCACACAACTCCAGTATATTCTAAGCGTAGGTTTAATCTGTGTTCTGCCTTTTAAAGGTTCTTGCTAGCTTTCTAGTTCGGCCCAGGTTCCACTCCTTGCTTCTCATAGGAAATTCCTTCAAAAGGGGTAGGATGAGTCTTTCTCAAGACTTTAGTTCCTAAGGACATGCAGGTCACCCACATCCAGGGCACAGGGCTCCAACTGGCTTGTCCCTTTTCTCCTCTTTCCATGGGACATTTGTCTCTGTTTATACCCCACATTCCAACAGTTGTGTCTTTTTCCCCATTGTCCTGAATTCTTTCCTAAACGTGTGACCAGAGCTGTCCCTTGTCCTCTGTGGTTCTCTTGTGCACATCTCCTTTGTTGGCTGAACTTTATTTTTTTTTAAATTCTGGCTCTTTTTTTTAATATTTATTTTGTATACAATATTCTGTCTACATGTCTGCCTGAAGGCCAGTAGAGGGCACCAGACCTCATTACAGATGGTTGTGAGCCACCACGTGGTTGCTGGGAATTGAACTCAGGACCTCTGGAAGACCAGGCAATGCTCTTAACCACTGAGCCATCTCTCCAGCCCTTGGCTGAACTTTATGTTGGTTTCTCTGCACAGAAGTTAGTGTCTCCCCAATGCTTTGAGTTGCTTCACCTTTTGCTCCTCTCATTCATGAGTATTTGTATGTGTGTATGTAATATGCATGTAGTATGTATGTGTGTATATATGTGTGTATGTATATGTGTATGTGTTTATATGTATCTGCTTATTGAGTTAGGGTCTAACATATCTCTCATACTACTCTAAAGCTTACTTTGTAGCCTGAGATTGCCTCAAACTCACAATCCTCCTGCCTCAGCCTTTTAAGTGTTGCGATTACAGGCATGTGCCACCATGCCAGCCACTTTGTTCTCTTTTAAAATGTCTTATTTTGTCATAGAATAGAACACTGTAAAATCATTGATTTTTTTCCCTTTTCAAACCCCAAATCAATTAGAGTATAGGTGTAAGATAAGGAACGGGGAGG
>PVIU01007588.1:0-90652 GCA_004026605.1 Ondatra zibethicus | reverse complement strand
AATCACCACCATCACCACCATCATCACCACCACTACCACCACCACCACTACCACCACCACCACCACCACCATTACCACCATCACCACCCTCACCACCACCACTATCACCACCACCACCACTACCACCAAAAGCAAATGAACAAAAACTCTGTCCAGAAGGAAGCCTGCCAGCAACTGCTTACAGCAATCGTATTTGTAATTGCTCAAAGTCAGACTCAGTGGATCAGTCACTGAATAGATTCACTGCCTGGGACACTCAGATGGTGGATGTTATTCATTGTACGAAGATGAAAAAACCCCGAGGCATCTCAAGTACACCTTGTGGAGTGAGGAAGCCCATTGGGGAGGGCAGGTCTCTGTGACCCAACTCTGACATAACATTCTCCAAAAGGGAAGAAGGAAAGGGCAGCGGAAAGATGTGAGTGCCTGGCTTCTGACTTTTCTGGCTCAGTATGAGCCCTTTGCGCTCTCCAACCCCTGTACCCCTGGATCTGGTTGGGTCAGGTGGGGGTAAGGCAGGGAGGCTACTGTGGATGGCATGTTGATGGTGGACACTATCATTAGACATTTATCTAAATGCACAGAATTCCCAACTTCTTGTTGGATCTTCTGAGGAGCTCATTGTAAACATGGGCTCTGGACAGTACTAGTGTGTCTGTGTCCCCTCCTCTGTCGTTACAAGTGCCTGACACCAGTGCCCCTGCTGGTGCTGTGGGGATTCAGGGGCAGCTCTACTTTCTGATCAGTCTCTCTGCAAATCCAAATCAGCTCTAAAAAGCTTGGTCTATTTATTACAAAAAGCCTGGGAGACGAAAAATAAAGATATCAATGACATTTTAAGCATCTCGTGTAAATAGTAAAGGGTACGTGCAATTGAGAAGGCATAGGGGAATGGACGCTGGTCTAGCACCTGGATTCTTACATGGCTCCTCTTCCCCTCAATGCATATTTCTATTCTGTTCAACAAGGCTTAGCCAGCTGCAACGTCAGATGCTTATAATCCCAGCATATGGGAGCCGAGGCAGAAAGATAGTGAGTTCCAGGTCATCCTGGGCTATATAGAGAGACTGTTGAGGAGGAAGGAGTGGGGAGGAGGAGAAGAGAAGAGGGAGGAAGAGAATGAGGAGGGGGAGAGGAGGAAGGAGGGAGTTGAGAGGTCAGGCTGTCCAGGTAAAAGTGAATCACGGTGTGTACTAATCCAGGAAGCTGAAGTTTCAGCTCTAGGCTGCACAGACAGCAGCCTCGGGCCAAGCTACCTCAAAGAGTACAGCTCTGAGAAGCGCCGCCTGCTGCCTCCCTCCTCTGCTGAGGTCTAGGTGCTTTTCATCTGCCCACTTAGGAATGATGTATTTCTGCAGATGAGGAAGCTGGCCCTGGGAGACTCAAGTCTTGTGGTGGTGGCTGGGATGAATTCTGGCTTCACCCAGAAACCTCCATGCTTTTTGCTCCCCACCTGCTTCTGAATTTCCTGGTTCAGTCCCAACCCTTTAGCTTCCCCCACCCCTCTTGGGACCATCTACCAGCCAGCCATACAGCGTATGACAGTCTCAAGGCAGGAGGACAGACAGATGGCTGCCTCTGTTTCTTTCAGACAGCAGGGAACAAGTGTGAGCTTTTGGCAAGGACACAGCTATCACAAGGGCTAAGACCAAGTGGAGAGGGGCAGGGTAGCTCAGAAGTGGCCTTCATGAGTGGGATAACACTGCATTTACCACAGAGGCTGCCAACACAGGTCTCCCTCCCCAGCAACTCACATCCTGCACCCAGAACTCCTGGGGCCAACCCATCTACACTGTACTGTAGGATCTCCAGAAGTCAGTGGGGAGAGGAAGCTTCCACGACCTCTCTCCCTCTTGGAAGCACTGATGACTTCGGACTGCAGGAAGACGATGAGCTTCCCTTGTCTGCTAAGACCCCTGTGATGATGCTGACACTGTAGCTCGACTCTGCCTCTCATCTGCATGCGAAAGCAAGATTTGGAAAATCGTTGGAGCCCACAGTGGTGTAGATGCTCTGCAGGAGGGCTTGCTCAGGGTGACCCTCATTTGCAGTGCACTGTGGCCATCATTATGAAGAAGCTTAAGACCGATCCAGAAAGTTACATATTAGGAGTCCTCTACCAAAGTCTCTACTGTCCTGGACACTGCCCAACAATGACAAGGTAGAGGGCCTGTCACCCATTCTGAGTGACGGTGAAACAAGACCCAGAACATCACTGATCCTCTAGTTGACAGAGAAGACCAGGTCCAGGCTCTGTCACTGAGTGAAGAGGAGAGCACAGGTCATAGATTAGAGAAGACCCAAGGGGATGCCCTGGGGAAAAAAGGCCACAGCAGCACGGTGCGGCTGAGTGACTGTGTATGTCCCTTGTGTACCCTGCTTTTTGCTGCTCTCATTTTGGAACCCTTTCTGCACCGTGGGAACCTTCAAGCTGTTGCTCCTTCCCTTTACTCTCCTCTAGGCTGGAGGTGTATGTGTGTTTTGGGGTGGGGGTGACTGCAAGCCCTGGAATCAGTGGGAGCCATAGCCATACATGTGTCAAGAGGGCCAAAGACTGTTCTCTTGTCTTGGCTCAGCTTCAGACGAGGCACTGCCAAGCACACTTGAGGCAATCTGCTTACATGCATGCCAAGGAGTGGGGGTATGATCAGGCACTGTGTAATGTCCCCAGAGGTGTGGCGTTCTCTTGCAGACTGTATCAGGGCCAGGTCCCACTGTGAATAAATATACTACGTATTCCCCGCTTTGCTTGCAAACATCAGCTGCCCATAGTTAAAGAATACATTGTGAAGTACAAGACACTACAAACACTAGCAGAGAAGAGCGCCTGTAGCGGATGTAAGTCAGCACAGAACCCCAAGAATGACACATCTTATTGTGTGATGGTGACAGCTTCTGCACTCCCCGGGGCCCTGACTCACCCTGAAAGATGAGAAAGAGGCTGGGACGTGTGCCCGAAGGACTGAAGAGAAAACAGCAGGCTGGGGTGGCGTTTAGTAAAGTGCTTGCCACGCAAACATGAGAACATGAACTTGATCTCCAGGACCCATGCAAAAAGGCCAGGTGTGGTGGTCTGTGCTTGTAATCCCAGCACTGGGGAGGTGAGACAGATTTCTGGGGTTCAGTGAAGGCCACTCATCAAACTCTGGGCCGGTGAGAGACCCTGTTTCAAAAAGAAAGGTAGTGACACCCAAGGTTGTGCCTCCAGCCTCCACATGCACACATACATACACACAGAGAGGATGGATAGATGATAGATAGATAGATAGATAGATAGATAGATAGATAGATAGATAGATAGATAGACAGATAGAGAGACAGATAGAGAGAGAGACAGATAGATAGACAGATGGATAGATAGAACCAAATGCAAGCAAAAATACAAATTGTAAAGTATGTGAATAGGTTAAGTCCCATGAGGATAAAATGGGGCAACTCCTCCGAAGATCAGCTGTTCTCCACTCCTCTGCCCTCAGCTCAGGCTCCCCTGAACCTCCTTCACACTGTGTCCTTCCCCCTCCCTCTTTATCTGTGTCTGTCCATGGCTTATCTCTTCCCTGCTCTGCTCTGGTGCCCCGTCTGGCTGCTGTCCACCGCTTTTCTGCTCCTGGAATGCAGTACCACTGCATACACTCACAAGTGACTTCATGTCATTTCACGCTACTCCCTAGGAAACATTCTATTCTGTTTTTGCTTTTGTGGGTAATATGCAGATAGACATGTATTTTTTTTTGAGATGGGGTTTCTCTATAGTTTTATAGAGAAAACAGTTCCCTGTCCTGGAACTAGCTTTTGAAGACCAGGTTGGCCTCAAACTCACAGAGCTCCACCTGCCTCTGTCTCTCAAGTGCTAGGATTAAAGGCATGAGCCACCGGCCCCACACATACATCTCGCTACATAGCTAGTCTTTGGCTGGCCAAGTGCTTACTATGTAGTCTTGACTGGCCTTGGATTTACAATCTTCCTGCCTCCACCTCCTGAATGATAGGATTACAAGTATATTAGCTCTATTTTTGCTTTTTAAAACATCTCTAAATTCTAGCTTGCACCCCACCCTGGTAATAATAATCAATGGGACCACCGGCCTTGATGCCATTTCAGAACCCCCTCTGTGCCTTCTCTGTCCCTGTTTCTTGGCCTTAAGTGGGCACCTGGTTCAGATAAGGAGGGTGGTGACCACCTGGCCACTCACGGTCCTTCCCCGGGATTGTTCTGGCTAACAGGAAAGGAAGGCATGCCTCTGGTTCTACATGGGAGGTAAGGGCCGAATTGTCCCAGGCCATCTGCTGGGACACAGCAGAATGGACGGGGTGGCGGGGGAGGGGGACAGAGGGCAAGGACAGACAACCTCCTGTCACCGATGTGCTTGACTGACTCCCTGGAGCTGGTTTCTGTCACTTGTAGCCCCAGAATCCTGAATGACCCACACCTGGCTGTCCTTCTGCACACTCAGAGCTGAGCCGCTTCTGTAACCCAGCGCCTGCTGTGATGGGAACAGGCTTGCAGGGAGCACACAGAAGCCAGCACAGCTCATCCATCAAGGCCAGGCAGCCGACGATCTCCCGACCCACAGTGTCTGTTGCTGACAGGCCGTTTGTTATCACTGGAGCCAGGCCTGGTGGTGGGAGCTTCTCTCTCCATCCATCTCCACATGAGAGAATGTGACATGGGGAGGCTGGTGCTGTCCCTTTCAGCTCTGGGGCTGCCCCCTCCACACCCCTCCCAGCTCTAGTTCCATAGACACTCTGTTTAGAACATTTTGCAGTGAGGGTCCTGCCCAGCCTCAACATATCCCATGGGAAACTTTGCTCTGTCCTGTCCCCATGATTATAGATCTGTGGTTCTCCTTGGTTCAAAGGAGGCTCCTGGCATCAGAACTTGTGGCTTCCTGCTCCCACTGGATGCTGAGGTGCAAAATGTCAGGACCCCATCAACACTGGGACTCTGCAAGGATGGTGCCTTGAACAAAAATAAGGGAATAAATCACCATTCATGGAACCTGCCGGGCCTGATTTATCTGTCAATCAAGTCCCCACCTTCTCAAGCAATGACAGAGGAGAGGACATTGTTAACAGATGGCTGTGCCCAGGTTAGGGGAGTCACTTCCTATGTTCCCCTTAGTGCTTGATCCGCACCCCCCCATAACCTCAATGAGCGTACAGACTAATTCTGGACTCCTAGTCATGGGCCCAGAGAAAAGGGTGCAGGTCCCAGATATTGCCCTGAATCTAGGGAGAAGAGTTAATTACAATGTAAAGAGACCTAGGAGCACCCCAGTCAATTCATTGATTTTGCACATAAGGAAACTGAGTCTTGGAGAGGGAAAGGCTTGGGGGGCATTGCCCTTTGGGGTTCTCGGCTCTCCAGGCCAGGCTCTCTTCCAACTTCCCTGCCCTTTATGAGACCATGTCTTCTGCAGATCAGAAGGGCGTGTGGCCAAAGTAGCCAGGAGTCTCTGTAGGGTTCTTGTGTCAAATGACCCAATATTCTCAGGGAAACACTGTGCAAAGAGGTATGGGAGCTGCCCCACCTGCCTATCCTTGCCTTCCCAGGGTGCTTTGCAGCTGCGATGATCATATGCCTGATTGTGGGGCTAGAGTTGGGTCTCTTGGGCATTGCCTGAGGATAAAGGGTCAAGATAAAATTGCAGAAGACTTTGTCTTCCTCTCTTGATCTGCCTGGGTATCTCCGTATCTAAGGGGGAGGGCAGAAAAGACCAGAAACAAGGGCTGAGGCTCTGGGCATCACCATGCCAGTAACTTCATGGGAGGTCACACGAGATTGTATGGTTTCTGTTCTGTGTCCTTCTTGGAGCTTCTAAGTGTTCTGGGGACAAGGCCAATGATGGAGGGCTGATGACTCTCTGTAGAGAGTGATTATGTGCCTGAAGAGCTGTCCCTGGGCTCCTGTGTCACACATTGGATATGCTGCAGACCTGGACATGTGTCTGGTGGGCAACACAAGTCTGAGGGGTGGGAGAGGCTTCAGGGAGTCATGAATGATCTTGGGGGCTCTTAGACTCAATAGTTTTAGGCCGTGTGACCATCCAGGGACAAGGCACCTGTCACTGCTTTTCAAGGCCCAGGACCATAATTTCTGTCTATTGAAGTTGTAATTTACCGCTGGGAAAATAAACATTTGCGTTTGTTTGGCTGACGACATCCCATGAATGTTAATCCAAAACCCTGGGTTTTGCTGAGGGGCTGACTTCCCTCCCTCGCCTGGCCTGGGCTCAGTCCAGCCTTTGCAGCTGCTCCAGGAATCCCTTTCTCTACAGCCTCAGTTTCCTTAGTGTGCTGAGGGTGCCAAAGGGTTGGGTCAGTCCAAGGGTACCACCGTCCTGGCCAGAACTGACTGCCATACCTTTCTATGTTGCAAGAGAAGCTGTGTGAGGGTCTGGTAAAGTTTGGGGTCCCATCTGGGGTTGTAGGGGCGCTGCCTGTGTGGGCTGCTGTCACTTGGCAGGTGCATATACAGAGGACAGGATTGGGAAAGTCAGAAGCTGGGGAGGAGGGACTGTTCCACCCTTGTGTGGTTGACACCTGGAACTCTCCTCTGTGCCATGCCTAGCAGTTTAGGATGAAGGTCTGTTTCTGAGTCCTGAGCTGCATGGCGCATGGTGCCATTAGTTTATGACACGTATAAGACAAACCTTGAAGTGACACGGCCATTTCTAGGTGTCTCCCGCAGAAAGCATCTACCCCAGAATCTGATGCCCTTCTCTAGAGACCCCCATCCTGCCACCAACTTCAATGTGTGCCTGGACAGGGGTCTTGAACTAAATAGAATGGAGGATGTGAGATGAACATTCGCAGATGCAATGTGACCAGATGCCTCACGCCTCTGTCTCCACGCCTTCCTTGCCATGATGCACTGTCCCCTCAGACTGTGAGACAGAACAAACCTTTCCTTCCTTAAGTTGTTTTTCCGGGTGTTTTGTCATAGCCATGGGAAAAGTAAGCAACAAACCATGGAACTCACTATGTAACCTGAAAGTCATTCTACCTCAGCATCTCGGCACTGGCAATGACCACCACATCCCAGTTCACCTAGCCTGGGACACACAACCATGCCCCAAATCTGAGGTCTGGAGCACCCAGGTCAACTTGGAATAGAGGTCCCTTGGGGCTCTGATGTCCCAGTGGGAGTGTCCAAGGCCAGCTGCCCATGAATGCTCCTAGAGGACCCTTGATAGGCGCTTACAGTTCTCCTACAGAGTTTTCATGCCACAGATCTGGAGACGCAGCCGGTGTTTTTGGAGGAGGATCCTTGTCAGAACTACTGCGGAACGGCCTCCACTCCTTACCTCTCACCAACCCAGGGTTGGTGGACCTCCAGGGCCTACCCATCCACACTCATATCCCTCAAGTTAGAGAGTGTAAACTGAGTCAGAGCTTGTGTAGGGACAGCAATGCCCCTTCAAGTCCAAGGCAGTGAAGATAAAGGTGACAGCCAGATCATCTGCACACCACCACAACCACTGTCCTCACTGTCCTCACTAACGTATCAGGTAAACAGAGACTTACTGAGGAAGACAGAGGGCCTGTAGGTGGTGGGGTTGGGTTCTCCTCAGACCAAGAGTAAAGTGCAGACAAACTAAAAAAGAGGCATTGTCCTCAGGACTGCATGCTAGTTAGCTGCAAGGGAAAGGAACACTCATATACTACACACAGGTGACCCTGAAAAATGACATTAGGTGAAAGAAGTGGGAAGTGGGGGCCTGAATGACGCATGCTCTCTTTGATAAGAGACGTCCAGAACGGGAAAACCCAACAGAGACAGAGAACTGGCTAGTGGTGGCCAGGGAAGGAGGAGAAAGGGAGTGAGGCTCATGGGAGCAGGGCTTCCTTTAGAAAGCTGCGAATGTTCTCAGAACTGCACTGGCCATGGCAACTGAGGCAGCGCGCGAGAAACAGCTGGCGGATACCACTTTAGTCAAAGTGGAGCTGCAGGAAGTACTTTGGAGCCACTGGCTCTGCGCTTGCTCAAGGGTGCTGGGGGGTGCAGCCTCCTTAAGGCAAGGTGGCCTATCTGGGAGGGGTCTCTGGGTGTGGCTGGGATCTAAAATAACTGCAGGGCCTGAAACTTCTGAGGAGAAGCTGAGGGCACTGTGGCTGCCAGGAGGAGAACTGTTCCAGGAAGGAAAGGAGAAGTTGTCTTGGTGTGTGTGTGTGTGTGTGTGTGTGTGTGTGTGTGTGTGTGTGTGTAGGGACTGTGGTAGAGCCTGGTGGTGGACAGAGGCAAGGTGGTAGGATAAACAGACCTCTGGGCTCTGGCATTTTTTTGGCTTCCATGTGTCTCTTTGTAGTAGACTTCAAGGGTAGAGAGGCTCAGGATACTGAGCAAGGGGTTTCCGTGCTGGGCACTGACACAGACCATGACTCCAGTGAACAGGGGCTGAATGGACCATAAATGGCATACAAGGAGGGTCAAACACTCTCAGCTCTCAGTTTGTAGACAGAATGGACCCCTGTCACAGGGTGTAAGTAGAAGTCTGAAGACTGGGCTTTCTACCTAAGCCCAAACTTTGCCTTCTGCCCTTCTTTCTCTTTCTCCCTGCTAGAACACAGATTGAAATCCTGAAGGTGGGAGAGCCACTTTATATCTAGGAACCTTTAAGCAAGAGGCTAATAAAGCTTTTGCTATGTGGTGTCACATAAACCATGTACAGTCTCTGACTAGGCTATGTGCTATTTGCAATTCAAAGTCATCCTATTTAAAATCAGAGTCCAGATTCTTCCTGGATAGAGTTTTCAAACAGGAGATAACAGTATAAGAAGCTTTATTTATCATCCATCCATCCATCCATCCATCACCAACAACCCATCCATCCCTCCATCTGCCATGCTCCATCCAACCCATTCATCATTCACCATCCATTCATTTACTCATCTACAATTCATTTATCTATCAACTATCCATCCTCTATCCATCCACCTATCACTATCCTCTATCATACTCTCTCCATCTATCCATCATCCATACACCTATCCTCCATAAATAATCATACATATATCATCCATCCATCCATCCATCCATCCATCCATCCATCCATCCATCCATCTGTCCGTACTCCACTGGGCACCTTCGCCAAGGTCCTACACCCATCCACTGGTTCAGAAAGAGACTTGCCACAAGATGCTGACATGAGTAACAGTCCCTGTATGCGGCTACTATAACACTGTCATATATCTACTATGGGGTGTGTGGCACTTGCCAATGCACGACTTTGTGTGGCATGTGAGATGCTCTGACCCTGAGCTGCATGTCTGAGTGGGGAAGTTCCAGGCCTAACTAACCAGTGAAAATTCCAGTGGACACTGGGCCATTGTTATCCGCTAAAAGAGGAACAGCTCAAATTCTTGTGTGACAAAGCTAAGTGAGGACAATTTGTAATCACGTGAACAAATAATTTTAGAGATCGTGCAAATCAAAAGCTAAAAAGTACCACAGAACCACCAGCTTCTGCAATGAACATGCCCTCCCCCACTGGCCAACTGCTCAACCTGGGCTGTGCAGGGGAGGCCAGGGCCTGCACAGAGAGTCCGCAGAACGGAGGTCAGAATTCCCCTTGACCACCCACACAGTAGAGTAAGCAGCCCTCCCCCTTCCTTCCGCCCTAAGGGCAGAGCTGAGGTGATTCCCGCGGGCCACTGCACAGACTTTCCCAGGTCCCTAAGCCTAGTGTGCACTTGCTTGCACAATCTCAAGTGTCCACCATCCACGTCGAACTTTCGAGTCTCCCTGAGTGCCTTAGCCGGAAGCAGCTGACCAGCAGGGTACCAGGGTGGATCACCCCGTGCAGAGTCAGATGACATTTGTGAGTGACCTGCCAATGAGCAGAGCTGATCACTGGGCTGTGTGCCCTTCAAACTCTTGGTTCCTCCCATCTATTCCAGTACATATAGATTCACATCTATACCTAGTACTACTAGGTATCCTTCATGTCTCTCCCATACCTGGGCCAGACAGACCATGGCTCTACCCACCCATCCTTACCAGGCATCCATTCCCACTTAGTGCCTAGTACCTTCTTCTGAGGACCTGTGCAAGGGCCTGCACGATCACCAAGAACTGTTATTGGGCACAACAAGCCTTTCTGAATGTGAGCTGTGACCCTGCATTTCTGCCTTTCTTTGGCACTTGGGGTCACACAAACCAGGGGCTGATCCTTTGTTCCCATTACCTCCCTTGGAGTTCAACCTTTTTTTCCTGAGAGCAATAGCCACAGCCACTTCAGACTTGGGTCTCTGCTAAAGACCAGGACATGGCCTGTTGTCTACTCTTGCCCCCGTATTTAGATGCGGACATAAGGAAAGAAGAAAAAGGCCCTTCATCTGAGAATCTTTGTAACGGGGAGTCAGAGACTCAATTCTCAACAGGGAAGCAGAGAAGTGGTTTATGTGGCCTGTCCACTCCAGGGACCAGCAGCCTCCATGGGAACCAGCACAGAGTGGCAGAGAGCTTAGGACAGAACGCTCTTAGTGTGGCAATTTAACACTATGGTGTCTGGGAGAAATGCTGTAGATGAAATTGGAGCCACAGACGGTGCTTATGCCCTGTATACCTCTGAGTACTGGCATTGCTCATTTGACTAGCTTACAGGATCTGGGGGGAGAACATGGCAGTTACTGTTTCCATTTTACACCGAGAAAACTAGTTGTTGCACAGGGATGCCTACCTGATATCAAGAGCATTAGAAGGATTTCATAGAACAGTGAGACAGATGAAGATACACAATACAGCTGGGAAGGCAGGACTCGAAGTGTGGCCAGGCCAACACAGCAGCTTCACTTGGGCCTCTACTTCATTCCCCAACGGTGTGTGTGAGAAATGTATTCCTTCCCTCTTCTCAGGCTGGAGCCGTGGGGAACAGCAGCTGAGGCCCTGGGTTACCAAGGGATGCTTTCTGAGGAAGCCCAGAGTCTGGTAGAACTACATAGGCCCAGCAGACCTTGCTGTCCTTGGCACACAGGTGCACTGGGCCAGTGGCTGCAGCGAGGAGCTGTGTAGACACAACATGGGGCCTTCTGAGCCCCTCAAGCAGTGCTCCCCCTTCCCCTCCCCCAGAGCCGGGACTTTCCAGATACTCAGAGTGCACCTGGGTCGGAGGGTGGGGTAGACTCCCAGTTCCTCTGACTTTGGCAAGGCCTTGTGGCACCTCCCCCTTTCTTTAGGATCAGTCCTGATGGGGTGGGAGCTGGGGAGCCTAGGAAGTGGTGAGGGAGAGGTAGGGCTGAGACGAGGGGGCCAGGCACTGTGCCAGGGTGGGCCTGTCCTTACTCTGTTCCATTCCAGGCTAAGCAGGGTGTCCCACCGCCTGTATCACATTCAGCCGACTCCCATCTTTAAAATTTGGTCCCCGTCTGTGTCACATTCAGGTGTGGGAGCCGGTGGATCCCATTTCCATCTTTACAGTTTGGTCCCTACCTTCACACTTTATAGACCAGGAAGCCCAGCTCACCAGAATACTGATCTATGTGGCAGACTCTCTGTAGCGTGGGGACCCAGGGACATGGGCTAAACCTGGTCCATGGAGCCAGGACATAGGCTGTATTGTTAGGATGAGCCCAGCTTCAAAAGGCCCTGAGTTCAGCTGCTGATCTAGTACCGACCCTGTTCACCTGCCTCTGCCCTCACAGAGCTTCCCAAAAGGTTCTGGGGTGTCTCCTTCCTCAGGCAGAAAGGAAGCTTCCTGTCCTCGCCCAGGACTCCACTTTATGGACCCTCAGCTGCCAAACCAACCTGAACTTTAGTAGTGTGTGAAGACAGAGGCAAGGTTCTCACACAGAGGGAGGTCTTCCGTCAGGGCACCGTTGTTGGGCCCTAGCGGGGCAGTTTTACCCTGTGGCCGTTAATGCCATCAGCTGGACTTCAAGGCATGCTTGATCTTCTAGGAGCAAGCAGAGCCCCTGAAAAGCCAAGTTTAGGGTGCTTCTGTTGGGCTCAAACTCCCACACAGAGAAGCCGGTGCCAAAGGGTCACTTTTGTGAGATTCCCCCTCACTTCTTGCTGTCTCTTGTAGATGAGCCCCACAAAGCTGGCTCTGAGTCTACCCTGGTCGGGACTTGCAGTTTCAGTCTGGGGAGGCCATTTGGCTTTTGTGTGTGCTGGTGGCAGGAAGGGAGCATGGGTTTGGGAGGTGATGGCCTGATGTCAGCTCACTACTGTGTAAGTACTCTGGTTCTGTGCCCTCCTCTATAAGCAACACGGTAATAGGAAGATAGGAAATTGAGGGACCCAACTTGAGTTAAAGCCTGCTGCTCTTGGGCCTCCAAGGGACAATGCTCTTCTCTGTTTCACTGATCCCCTTTATAGCCTTCTGGGGGGATGCCCCTTTGGAAGAGGCAACTGTTTCCCCTGTCTCGCTGCCCTGGAGGAAGTTGGGACCTCCTTGCTAGGAGGTTCGATGTGCGTCCAGGATCCTCACTCACCTAGAATTCAGAAGAGCTTGTTCTGATCTTGCCAGGCTGGAGGCCAACAGTGGACACAGCAGAAGGGGTGTGTCCCTGCATCCATGACCAAGACATCATGCTCCCCCCCTTGCCCTGCTCCATAGACCCTGGTAGCATTTGCTTGCCCTGGTCCTATCTCCCCAGCCTATGCTTTGTGAGTTTGTCATGGCTGCACCTCTCCGTGGGCATCCCTTTCCCTTTCGGTGCTAGGCACTCCTGAGCACAGCCTTCCCTTGTTCTAAGCAGCCCGAGACCCAACCTTGTGGAGCCAAATACAACAATGTCACATAAACTTGGGACGCAATTGGGAGCTCAGCAGGCAGAGGAACCGCAAGGAGCAGAAGGCAGTTGGAAGGAGTGGTGCCTGTGCCTACCGGAGCCATCATCTTCCGAGAGACACAAACAGTGCTGCTCGGTTAAGAGCTGCTAGAGTCCCCCGGGGCAGGGTTCCTATCCTTCTGAGTGGCCATCCTGGGCTGGGGAGACACGCACCTGGGAACTTCATGGCGAGTCCACCACTTCCATCGCCATGCTCACAACACCTCCAAGCCCATACTACTCCCAGGGTGGGGGTGGACCACTTTCAGAGAGGCCCCTTTCTCTCCTCCCTTGGCTTCCCCTACTGAAGTGGACAGTTTTAGATGGAGCGCAGGACGGGCATCCCCTCAGGGAACAGAGACCAGAGAGGCCTATCTAGGTTAGCACACCCACCAACATGCTTTCTGCTCAATTTGCATTGAGAACTGAAAGTCGCCCTTGCCTGAAGAGTGGCCTCCAGCTGTCCCCTCAGGGACACTTTCTCTAGGAAGCTGGTCTGGACTTCACCCTGTCTCTGTATACACCCTCCTCCTGGCTTCCAATTAGTCTTACTGCCGGAAAGGGTATGTGATGTGGGAATGACAGGTCTGTGTCCTAGACGGAGCCGTCTATTTATCACCAGGGCAGGAGGAGAAAATCACTGGGATTGGAGCAGAGGCTTCCTACCTCACCTAGGCCTGGACATGGTGTGGGAGGATGAGCGCACTAGCAGGAGGAAGACTTGAGTTCAGGACATGACCCTCCTTACCCCTCCATTCTCTGCCGGCTCAGGCTGGGGGCTCTGCCATCCTCCCTCCGTCTGACGTTTGCAAGCTGTTGCTCATGATTTGTTCACTTTTCAATCCGTGTGTTTCTGGCTCTGCAATTGGCCCCTTTACCTAGCAGCTGATATTGGGGGGGGGTGGCTATCTCATTTACCACAGACAGATCATTGCACCTGAAACCATGTGCTTCCAAGTCTAGGCTGCAGGCTCAGCAAAGCATGCTGGGTGCTCTTTGGTGCATCTGTATCATCTTCTGCTATCTCTCAAGGCTGGGTACAACATCACAAGAAGGTCCCGAGACCGTGAGGCCAGCAAGATGGAGGTGGAGGTGGAGTCTGGGTGGCCTGACTAAGGAAGAAGGGCTGAAAGAGGAGTGTGGAGCACAAGGTCACAGCACAGAGCTGGTGAACTTAACAGAAAGGACACTTAGAAGGTACTTTGGCATGACATGGTCATCTCCACATCACACAGACTTGAGTCAAAAGGCACCATCACCTTATGGTGATGCTGGTCAGAGGTCACTGTTATGGCACACAGATGTGGTCAGAGGTCACCTCATTTCAAGCAGATGTGGGTGAGAGATCTCAGTCACTCATACAGATTTAGGTCAAAGGTCACTGTTAACTCTCTGCAGATTCTCATGGGCTCCCCCATCCCTCTTTTTGGGACATGTCACCTCAGAAGTTTGCTCCCATGTTAGCCTCTCTTGTCTGTTGGGAACCTGCCTCCTGCGTGAGTCACATTGTCCCTGGCAAAGCTTGGATCCCACCAACAAGCACAGAGGCTGGGCAGCCACCGTGGAGGCTGAGTGTGAGGGGGAAATATCCATGGACTTCTATGTTCTTTACTGTGGCTGCCCTGGGGATGTTCGCGGTGCCTGTGGGATCTGCCATGAAATCCCCATTCATCCCTTGTTAGCCCAGGGAACCGTTGCCAGGTGGCTGCATGAGAAGGTCCCAGATGCATGGCCTCAAGTCACTCACACAAAATGGCCCAACATTTGCACAGAACCCGTGGATGTCCTGTGCGCACTAGATAATGTGACATTTGACACAAGTAGGCAGACCTACAGGGACAATAACAAGAGACTCAGCTCAAGTGTGTTTTTCTCGAATATCTTCTACTCAGGATTAGTAGAATCTATGCATGAGGAAGGAGTCCCAGGGCATTCAAGCTCAGTGACAGCCTAGAAGAAGGAGGAAGGAAGAGGAAGACAGCGGAGCAGCGGGGAGGGGAAGAAGAGGGAGGAGGGAATGCTTAGTAGAAGTCACCCAGCCGGGTTGGGCTCAGAACTCCAATCTGGACCAAGAGGCCCAGGTGTCCTTGCTGCCCCTTCTGCCTCTGTTTGGGCTCTAGTGACACTCCCTACCTCCTGCTCAACTGGGCCCCATGTTGTTTCTCTGAAGCCACACCAGCAAGCCTGACTTAGTTACTCCTTGGGGTTCACTACCTGAACCTCCCCTATGTGTGTGTCGGGGGGGGCTGAATCCACTTGGATCATCTAGCTACTATGCGAGTGGATTTCAAGGTTTCCATACACGGCCTGCCCTGGCCCCATTCCTGGGAAGAAGGTCACCGTCTGACCCAGATCTCCAAGACCAGTAGTGCTCATGCTGTTCCTAGCACACAGTAGGCACCTAATAAACGCGAGCCTGCAAACACTCTCTCCCTGATCTGCTTCTGGCCCCTCTGCGCTCTGAGGTCTGCGACACACCAGGACGCCACACCCCGACTCCGAGGGGTGGGAATGACCTCCATGCAAGGCTGACTCCTCGTTCCTCACCCTGTCACAGGGACAATGGGAGTCTTTGCCCTTGCCATCCACTTTACCCATAGCCCTCCACATCCCAGCTCACGGCAGACGCCTCTTTCCTGTTGCTGTTAACCATGAGCCCAGTTTAGGGAGTTCTATACATACTGACTTGGTAGAGAAAGAGCTTCTTGGCACTCAGTTTCAAACCTCTCTGCTCTTGCAATGATTTGAATGAAGCCAATTAACCCATATTCTGTCTCCAAGATTTTGCACAGATTCCTGGAGGTATACAGAGGACCCAGAACTATCTTAGTCACCTAGACCTGCCAAAGGGGCCCAGCTCCACGCTGCCTCTGGTGGTGCTTTCTGGAACTGCAGAGTCCCACCTTTGACCCCCTCCGGTGGAGGTTTTTAGGAGTGTGATATGTACAAAGTGACCTTGGGGACATTAAACTGGAGGATGGGTATTCTGTCAGGGACATACACAGACTGTCTGCTCTGGGAACCCCCATCCCACCAATACCACATCCTTATTGCTGGCACAACCAAGTTCACATACACCTTGCGGCCCTGAACTTCTAAGGTTACTGCTCCATCCAAATCACACAGTGATCCTTCTTCCACCTCTAGCTCACCTCTTGCCTCGTTTCTAGTCTCAGAGAAGCCATGTGGAAGACTGGGGTAGAAGGGAAGGAAGGACCTGGCCCAGGGCATACAGCAAAGGGCACAGATTGGCTGCAGCCTTCAAGACAGTGGGTCTGTGAGGATGTCCTCTGAGGGAGGCAGCTCCCTTGCACCCACCTGCAGAGGACTCACACCTGGGTCTATGAATCAGCACATTTTCACAGGTGTTGCTGAATCCCCTCACCTGCCAGAAGCCAAGAATAACACATGTTGTTTGGGAAGTTAGGCCATATAGACCCAGGCACCATCATTTAAGTCCTGTATGTCTCTGCATACATGGGGGTTTGGATGTTGGGGCCTTGGACCAGCTGCAGGTTTGAACCAGCCTCACTGTGGTTCTCTCTGCAGAAAAGGGTGCCCCAGACCCAGGGTCTGGTAATGAATCTGACTGCCACAGCTAGAGTACTGTGGGACTCAGAACTGTGGGCGCAGGGAACCCCAAAGATTGCTTGGAGTATGACCACATGGTTAGCTGTGAGCTGGGGATGGAGCCACCTGCTTAGCCATCTCTGAGTCCCTGGAGTTTTTGGAGTGGGGACAAAGATGTAGAGGAACCTGGCAGTTTGCTGGGTCCCCTTCCTGAAGCCAGGAACTCCTGTGGGTGAGAAAGGTCCCCATTTCCCCCACTGCCCTGCTGGAAGTAGTCTGCTCACAGAGCTGGGCCTGCACTATGCCTGCCTCATCTGACCTGCACTGAGGCTTTGTATCTGGAAGCATCTGTGAGCCCCTGACATCTAGCCTCATCCCCCACTTATAGAAAACATAGCCCATTCCTTCTTACACAGAGCCAGGCACCTGCCTCTGGGTGGGGCAAGGACTCAGGCTTGGCACCTGCCATGCTCTTATGGGGCCACCTGCCCCAGCTGTGAGCTGTTGGTGGGGGGACTGTGTTGATATTTGAGGTAGGTCAACACAGCCACGTTGTCAACAAAGTTGGGCACACGCACAGCAGCTTGGAGATGTCACCTTCCTGTCACCTGCTCCACCTGTCCCAGCTGCTGTCTCTCCAGTCCTCCCCATTTCCTACCCCAGCCTCTTACCTGGGCTGCCATGCCGAAGACCCCAGGGTCCTGAGAGCAGCGCCCCACTCTCCAGGATGGTAGATGCCTGGGACATGGAGCTGCAGATGGAGCAGGAAGCTGATGGTGTCTGGAGCTGGGGTGAAATGACAGGCTTCCAAAACCCACCCTCAAGCACCTTCTCTGACTTCTTGGGGTATGGAAAGAACTGGAGGGGTGGGACAGCTTTGGTTTCTCAGCGCCCGTGCCTCTGTTCCTCGGAGGTCCCAGACCCTTCTAGTCACTACTGCTGGCAGAGCTAGGTTGTAGCCCTGGACAGAGGGTGGGAGGCTGCAGGGCCTCATGTGACATGGGGCGGGCTTGGGGACAGCATGGGGGAGGTCCTCCTGCAGCCTTCAGGGGTGAGGCAGCCAGCTGTGTCACAGTGATAATGCGGTGGGGGTCGGGGACTGCAGCTGTGCCCAGTGCTTCTTCGGCAGGAACCATCTGCCCGGCTGCCAGTTCTCCCTCCACCATGCCATTCCGGTGTGACTTTCCAACAACTTCCTCCTATCCTGCCTGCAGCCAGGCAACCTCCCAAAAGACCCGGTCTGGTGTGGCTCATGGTGTGTGTTTCCTCCACGCTGGGGTAGTGTCCATCCTGACCAGAGAGAGACCGTGGCTCATCTGCCTGTCTTCCCATGGGGTAGAGCCCTCCCTGTGGCCTAGGAGGTCCAGAGACTCCACCCACTTTAACTGCCTTCAGCCAGACTTTGCCCAAGAACCCCCTTCTATTTATCCCCAATGAAAGGCCTAGCGGGGCAGAGTCAGGAGTAAGCCTGGTCAGGTCTCTGACCAGCTTCCTTCCCACGCAGGGCTCAGGTGGGCTCCCTGTATCGTACCATCAGGGGTTGTCTGGCCACCTGTGCCCTCCAAGAATCTCCATTGTCACCTTATGCCCGGTCTTGAGCAGGATCAGGGTCACAGTCTCCCAGCTAGTGGCAACAGTCCTATACCATCCTCCCCATGGGGAGCTCTAGCCAAGCAGGCCCCTTTGCCTGGCAGCCTAGGACTGGCTGGGAAGGCTGTCTACTTGGGGGAAACTCCAGCCCTTCTCCAGCTGACTTCTAGCAGAAATAATGCCATCAGAGGTTTGGGTTCCAGAGAAAGCTACTTTCTAAAGGGTGACAGCAGCTGTCATATGGCTTCATGGGAAGGAATAGTATTCTCTTAAGCCTGGTGGGGGTCCTCAGACATGGTCCGAGGATGCCACTTGGATCTCTACACTTTGCTTTGATTTAATGTTTAGGTTGTTCCTGTACATAGCTGGTTACTACATTTGGGTGTCTGGAAGTTAAGGGTAGACAAGCTACATGTTTAGGCCTTGAGTTGGAGACTTCTGGAACATGGAGTCTCTTGCCCTTTCTGCCCTTTCTGCCATGCTGGCTGACTGCTCTCTTCAGGGTTTGGAGAGAGAGGACCTTGTGAGCAAGGCCTGTCCACCAGTCTCACCATGCTTGCTGTGTTCTGATGAGGGCAGAGTGTGGGATTGACAGAGGGTGTTAGATTTCGTCTATTTATTTGCAGGGCTAACAGTCCTGCTAGGCCAGGCTCCTGGACTCTGAAGCACCAGTACAGCTGAGCCAACTGTCCCCGGTATATCCAAGAGAGTGAGACAAGGGAGGTTTTGGATTTGGGGTAGTGAGGGGCTTGGGTAGACAGCCCCACACCAGAGAGGCGGCAGGGCTGGCCCCTGGGTGAGGCTGGTGGGAGCGGGTGGCTCCACCTCAGACTAAGGCAGATGTTCCTGGCTCGCACCTGTGGGGCCCGCAGATGGGACACTTCCGCTTTCAAGAGGTGGCTCTGAATTGCTTATTGCCCTGTCCTCGTGCTTTTCCAATCAGCGGGCCTGACAGAGGTGGGGTTTGAAAGAGAAGAAAGTTGCCCGCAAGTGGGGGGCTGCCCCAGCACCTGGGGGTGATCATCCGCTCACTATGCCCCCAGGAGGGCAGTTGGTGTTTGTGGGGAAGTAGACGTTGACTGTGGCTTTCTGAGCTGGGTGGTCCTATAGATAAGGAGTGGGGAAGGAAGTGGCTGCAGAGGGCTTGAGGGGGTGGTGGTTCCCTGCAGAAACCGTGGCTGGCTGTAGTCTGCGCGTAGCTTTTTGCCAGGGTTTGGGAGCTCCCTCCTGTACCCTCACACTCTTCCCATGCCAGAGTAGCAAGATGTCAAAATGGCCTTGCTTCTGCACTGTGGGAGATAATGTGGCTGAGTGACTCCAGGTTGGGAATCCAGGCAGGCTTCCTTCCAGGTCTTTGGGAATCTACAGTCTAGCCAGAGGGCTAGAGTAGGGGTGCAGAGGCTGTGGAGATGGGAAGTAAGGAGGCACCCCACTTATTCTTGTCTCCTCTCCTAATTTATGAGACTCCATGATTGCCAGGTGGATAGGTAAATAATGAATGGATGGGTGGACAGACAGATGGATAAAAACATGAGGCTACTCAAATCTCATAGCAACTCACTTTACACAGAAAGGATAGGGTCAGCAGGTTGATGTCTCCAGTTATTAAATCCTGGAAAGAGGGTTGTGAAGCCCCAGCCACCCCAGACTAGGAGGACAGTACTCATGTACATACACAGCTCCATGTGAACTGAGTAGCAGGCCATCAGCCTCTGCTTTGAGGTCCCAAGTGAGCTGTGTCTAGTGTGGGTGCGTAGCAGGAACCATTCACCTGGGTGCCAGGTGAGCCTGGCCAGTGCTGGCCACCAACACCAGTTCAGGGTGTGGCTGAGCAAACGCAGAGCCCCGGAGCAGGTGATGCGGCACGTGGCTGGGTGACACGTGAAAATCCGGGAGGGGGGACTGTGATTATCAGGTGTACATCTGGAGAAGACAAGCCTGTTTTGGGGCCCCTAGGCTTAAGTGCAGTCTGGAATTAACCCCAGGTGAGGGCTAGAATTGGGGTCCTCATCTTTTGGGGGTGTGCTTACACCTTTGCTATCTGGTAAACTCCATAGCTGCTTCAGAGAACATAAATAAATTCAACAAACCACACAGGAAGTACATCTGCTGAGCACCTGGATATGCTTGTGACCTCGTAGAACCCACTCAGCCTCTGGTGAGACCTAACTGTCAGCATCACATCATGGGAGGTTCCCCTGCTGCAGTAACGAGGCTGGGATTCTCCAGCCGGGCTGAACCCAGATTGGTGACTCTGGATATGACTGTGATCCTCGCTACCAGGTACAAGGTCCTATCTACCTCCACTTCTGTTCCATCAAGACTGGGTCTCTCAGCTCCGACTACAGAACAGGAAAGCAAGGCTCCCCCAAGGGAGAGGCCAGCCTCTATACAACCCAGCACACCATGCAGTGACCCTCAAGAGGCAGGCATCCTGAGAGCCAAGTCGGTGGGGGAGTCCCTCCAGAAGCCACTTTCCCTTTAAGGGGCCAGTGTGTAGGGCGGCCCCTGGTTTCTGTATGAGTGTGAGGTTGGGGCTGGAGGCTCACCCTTATTGTGGAGTTACTCTCCTCAGCAATCTGCTCTAATTTCACTTCCTTTGAGTCTGGGAAGCCAGAAGTGCAGCTGGCCTGGGCAGCAGGTGCCTGAACCACAGGGGCAGAAACTGGAGAACCTCCCTTAAGCATGGACACTGTTTCTTTTGTATCTCCGCCTATCACTCTTTGTTGTTGGGGGCAGCTTAAAAAGGGGCGGATGGGTTCTGGACAATGGACTCATGTTCTAGAACATTCTGAATACCCTGTTGCCTATAGCCTGAAAGAGTGAAGTGAAGTGAAAGAGCCAGCATGGAACCTGGTGCTTGCTGGCCGGCTTCCCTTGGGGCCAACTCCGCCTTCACAGCCACACTAAGGGTGCCACCCTTCCTCCTGTGGGTGGGTTGCTGGCAGGTGTGCCATGGTCATGGTGGGCCAACAGGATGACTGGTGTCTAGGCACCTGGCAGGATCTGGGGGACTCTTGGAGTTACCCCTACAATCTGATTAGTCACGGATGCAGCTAGCCAGGTTTTCTCCGGAAGCTGTCTCCTTGTTGCCAACCGGCGCTACCACCACCAACTACAGCACTGCCATTGACGCGACCTCAGAATTAAATGGGAACTTAACCTGTATCTGCCAAGAAAAAAAATTTGCATTGCTTTTTTAAAAACGAGGTTTCTAGTAACGTTTTTCTGTGCAGCACACACAAGTTTAGAGGCTGTGATGCTCACGTACCAGCCCCTTACTTTCACCAAAGCTGTAAACCCGTTTTTTAGATAAGGCCTCAAGTAACCTAGGCTGCCCTCCAACTTACTATGTAACTGAGACAGGCCTTGAACTCCGGATTTTCTTGCCTCTGCCTCCCAAGTTTTGGAATTATAGGCATGTACCACCATGCCTGACTTTTTAACTTAACGTCTTAAAACGTCAGGTAGGGCTGGTGAAATTGCTCAGTGGGTAAAGACAATTGCCACCAAGCTTGACAACTTGCGTTTAACCCCTGGGACCCACACAGTGGAAAGAAAGAACCAGCTCTGTACTCTCTCATTCTTTGACCCCTCCACACACACGAGAGAGAAAGAGAGAGAGAGAGAATTTAATTTAAAAGTCAGTGTCGTCCCTGTCCCATCCCGTCTTGTTCCATATCCCCCCCCCCCAACACGGCAACTAGCAAAAGGCCCACTCTCTGGCATCCTTTTTGAGTATCTGGTTTCACTATGGACCCTGCCTGCTGCTGGTGTCTCTTGCTTAGCTTCAGAGTTTGGGGTTCATCCTAAAGTGGCTGTGGAGGGTGGCTTTTCTGAGGCTGCAGACTACTTTCCCTTTATCTCCTCATTTTAAGCTTTCTCATTAGCATACAGACTTTAGCTGCAGAGCTCACCAGAGAAGTGACTCTCTGAACCCCTTGAGGCTCAGCCAAGCCAGTGGCTCTGCTCCCTGCATATTTTCTGTCCCTGCGCCCCAAGCGTCTCTGCACAGGGCCTGAGGTACGCCTGGGCACATTCCACCTGGGGGCCTCAGATTCTGAGGGTTCCCAGACCCTGTCTTGCTCCACCATGTTCAATACAAGTTCCAAACACTGCAGAGGGTGAAGGCGGAGGGCCAGAAAGGCGGTTCAGGCACCCAAATGTGTGCCTGGTTGTGGACATTTATCTGAGGCAAACACCCTGGGGGTATTTGAATCTATTCCTATGAGTCCTCGGGGCTGAGGTTCAAGGGATGGACCTGCAGGGCTACGTGGGGGAGGGTGTCAGAGAGGGACCTCAAGACCTCTCTTTCTGGCATGACCTGGTCTCTTAGGGCATATGCTTTCTTTTTTTCTTTTGGTTTTGGTTTTTTGAGACAAGGTTTCTCTGTAGCTTTGGTGCCTGTCCTGGAACTAGCTCTTGTAGACCAGGCTGGCCTTGAACTCACAGAGATCCACTGGGCACATACTTTCTGATCCTACCCTCACGTCTGATGTTCCTCCTGAGGGCTGCTTGGTTACTTGTCTCTCCTGCCCTAGTCCCTTCTCCTTAGGAGACCATGACTTTGCACCTGTCTTAATCACTGTTCTATTGCTGGGAAGAGACGCCATGGCCAAGGTAACTAACTTATCAATGAAAGAATTTTATTGGGGGTTTGTTTATAGTTTCAGGTTTATTCCATTATCATCGTGGTGACCACATTCTGATTCCTAGGCAGAGAGAAAAGACCTAGTCCTGGCATGGGTTTTTGAAACCTCAAAGCCCACCCCCAGTGACATGCTTCCTCCAACAAGGCCACACCTCCTAATCCTTCTAATCTTTTCAAAGAGTTCCACTCCCTGGAGACTAAGCATTCAACTGCATGAGCCTATAGGGGCCATTCTTATTCACACCACCACAGTGCCTCTCTACATCTGGAGAAGAAAGACCTGGAGCTGGGCCCAGGTGATATTGTGACAGTTCACACTATGCTAGGATAGTTCCCAACAACCCCATTGCCTCCCCTCCCCCTACAGGGGAAGGTCCTGCCCTGCCACTGTGGAGTTGCTTGCATTTTCTAGAATTTTCTGTGATCAGAATCGACACCAGGTATTTCTCTCTCCCTCTTTCTCTCCCTCCCTCCCTTCCTTTCTCCCTCCCTCCCTTCTTTCCTTCCTTCCTCCTTTGTTTTTATAATCTCCTATATCCCAGGCTGGCCTTGAACTCCTGGTCCTTCTGCCTCGCTTCCTGAGTGCTGAGATTATACTGTGTGCCATCATGCCAGGCTTATGCAGTTGCAGGGATAAGCCTTAGGACCTTGTGCATGATAGGCAAGCTCTCTACCAGCTGAGTTGCCCTACCCTGCACATCCCTTTTGTCTGGCTTCTTTCTCTCAATTCCTTTGAGAGGCCTCCTTTCTTTATTCTCCTGTGTCCCCTGGTGTTCTATGAATGGTCAGTTTGTGACTCATGCCACATCTGTAGATATTGGTGGTTGAGGTTTTGGTTATCTTGGAAGAGAGGGTCTCTGTGCCAGAAGAACTGAACACACCTATGTTCACCTTCACTTTTGGAACCAAAGCTCCACTTAACAGCCATCACAAACCTGCCCTGAAGGTGATATCCCCTGTAGCCCTGGGTGGCCACCCTGACATCCACATCCCTAGCCTCCTAAGAAACAGTTCATTTTCTTTTAGGGGTATTCGCCAGCTGCCCTGGGCCTCTGGGAATAACACCCAGTCCTGGCCAGGCTGCCTATGGCCAGTCAATGTACACCCTCTGTGATCCAATGGGTTCTGGGCTGTGATCCCAACCTAGGTCACTGGGACTCTGGGAGAGGTGGTTGTGTACCACGTTAGGACAACAGAGGCTAAGAGAGGGCTCTGCCCTGCTGCTCCTACAGCCCCTCCCAGCCAGTGCGAAGGGCAGATCCCATCGTAGTCTAAGCTTCCAACTTGGCAGAGAAACGAGGACCTCAGCACCCCTGGCCAGGTCAACACACATAGTTCCCAGTCCTGACCTGGGGTGCCCAACAGTGGTTAGAGGGCGACTCCTCTCCCAGTTCCACACACACAGTTCCCAGTCCTGACCCGGGGTGCCCAACAGTGGTTAGAGGGCGACTCCTCTCCCAGTTTCCCCTTGCCTCCTCTGCCTCCTCCCTTCCTCTTTGGCTTCCTCCTGCTTCTTGGCCTCCCCTGGACAGCACACTATTGAGTAATAAGCAGAAAGCAATGGCTTCTGTCTGCCTGTCTTCTTCCTCACCAGCTTCTTTGATCCTTTGAGAACTCCATTCAGAGTGGCTAATTGCTCTGTCGACCCATTCCACCTCAGTGACACTGGGTGGCCCACCTGTTGTTCTGTCTGGTACTGGCCCACAATCCTTTGTGAGATGGGATTTTTTTTTCCCCTCCAGGAGCAGGACAGTTGGCCTCTGCACCAGAGGAGGCTTGTGGAACAATGGTCACCAGAGCCAACACCGAATCCCCGGAAACAGTCATGTCTGAAACACTCTTGGATGTTAGTTCTATTGCGGAACGATTCCCCTTGGGTGACCAATGTCTGTATGCTGTGGATGCTTACAGCCAGGACAGCCTGGATGGATAGGTGCTGACTTGTGGTTAGAAAGCACTGTTTGTATCACAGTTTTTGAGGACAGGCTGACTTTGGCTTGACTTTGTCACCTGCTCCTGGCTCCTCTTGGGCAGTCTAAGGCCGTGGAGCCTACATCTGTCCTATAACAAGCCCAGACATACCTCAGGCAGGGCTAGTAGCCACACCATGGAGGGATGCAGGTGTGTCCATTGTACTGGGTCTTTGTTCGTGGAGGGTAGAGACTTTTCTGAGGCCCCCTTAACTCAAGAGAACTGGGCTAGAATACTGAGCTTGGGGGACACGAGGCTTGGCCCCTGAGGGCCTGACTAAAGGGAGGAAGGATGGGGGGAAGGGGCAGAAGAGAAGAAAGAGAAGGGGGTAACTCCTTCAGACTTCCACTCCTTATCTGACAGGCACCCATCAGGATGTTAGCTTCGCAGGGGTCAGTTGACTCTTCTCAGCTGTTACCCAGTCCAAGGACCCTCTCCCACCCCTCCCCCACCCCTGCCTCCTGCAGCACTCTGCTCTCCCTATGTCCAGTCTAGTATGCTTAGTGCCAGCAGGCACTCCGTAAGGGCCAGACCTCTGGGTTTTTAGAGGCTTGCAGGTGTGTGTGTAGGGGGCAGGACTTGGGGATCTTTCTAATTGAGGGTCTGAGACTTCTGCCACCACCCTGACCTTACTTACTCTGTCTACTATTCAGGACTCAGGCAGGTATAGCACGCCCCAGGGCCTTTGGACACACAGAGCACTGGGCTGGGGCATTCCTCCTGCTTTGTCAAGGCTCTCCTCTTGAGTGCTCCTTCAGTCAGCTTTTGCAACCGCCTCCCCATGGCCAATCGTCACTGTGCCCTTCCTCCACCATCTCTACAGTCTAGCAGGCGTCCTGCTGCCGCCAAAGTATCAGGACTCCACCTGGCAGCTCAGAGACGAAACAGATGCTGTCTTGTCCCGGATGCTGTACTGTTCTTTCTTTCTAGATTTATTTTTACTCCCCCAACCTCTGTGTGTTTCTATACACGTATGCAAATGTGCACATAGTGCTTGAGGAAGATGGAAGAAGTAGTTGGGTCCACTGAAGCTGGAGTTAAGATGGGTGTGAGCTGCCCAACATGGGTGTTGGGAATGGAACTTGTGTTTTCTGGAGGAACAACAAACACCCAACCACCGAGCTATCTCTCCAGCCCTGTTTTGTGCTTTCAGACCTAGGAAATCTCATTGCTCCTTTGCTGAGCTCTGTCTTAGAAGCTGGAGGACACTGACCCCACCACTCAGCAGACAAGGTGACAGAGGCTTGGGGGCTCTTTTCAAACCTCAAGGGAAGGTTTCTCAAACCTCATGGAAACTATCCCATGTCTCATTTGAGAAATAAGGAAACAAGACAGCAAGCATCTAAGGCTGTCCTGGTCACACACAGGTGCATTGCTAGAAGGAAGGTTGGGTGGGGCTCTTGCCACCCACTGAGCAGAACCCAGGTCAGAACATGGCCTGTGTCACAAGTGTCCCCCAGCATGGCATGCACACCGCCTGCTGGGCTGCTGGTGGTACCTAGGCTACCCTGGCAGTGGAGGGAGCAAGGCATTACGGGTTTCAGAGGACAGAGGACACAATCTAGAGATCACCAGGGTTGCCGGCAGTTCCTGGGACCTGGAAGAGAAAGGAAGATGTATCAATCAGATTGGGTGTATAACAAAACCGCAGCAAGGGTCCTAAATTCTGGAGGCTGGAGTTTTAAGGTCAACGTGTGGCCAGACTGGGTTTCTTCTGAGGCATCTCTTGGCTGTACTGATGGCCACCGCCTGTGCTATCCTCAGGGTTCTTTATGTTCCCACAGCCGGATGTTGTCTCTGTACCCAATGTCTTCTTACAAGATCTGGGTTGGACTAGGATTGTCGCTGCCTTGTGGGCCTCATTTTATTTCTTATTATTTTAAATTATATGTAAGTGTGTGGCTAGGCACATGAATTTAGTGCCTAGAGAGGTCAGGGGCAATGGACCCCCCTGAAGCTGGAATTACAAGAGATGGTGTGTCACCCAGTGCAGGTGCTGGAACTGAACTCAGGTCCTCTGCAAAGGCAGTATGAGGTCTTAACCACTGGACCATCTTTCTAGCCTCTGTCAGCCTTATTTTAACTTCATTACTTAGAAGCTCTGTCTCTGTATTTAGAGGTCCTCTACACACACACACACACACACACACACACACACACACACACACACACACCCTCTCTATACAGGAGTTCCTGTGAGATCCTAGGACAGCTTCAGCAGACGAACTTGGAGCCTAGCTCAATTGAGGTGTTACTCTTCTCCAAACCTTTGCGGGTGAGTGCCCTGCCCGCATCCTGATCTCAGACATGACTTCAGACTAAGCTGTCCCCTGCACCCCAAAAGCTGTGGTCCTCCATGGTGGTGGCTACAGGACATTTTCACAGCAGGGTCCTGTGGTGCTCACTGTCCCCATTTTGGAAAAGGAAACTAGAGTCATGGGTGACCACTGGAGGTTAGTAAGTGTCTGAACCCAGGGTTCTAGACCGTGTGCGCTCAGATCACCCGACCCTGGGGAGCAGCATTTCTCAAGTCCTGGAAGCTGGAAACTGGAAGCCACTAAGGGCATAACCTTTGCCCCAGGGGTCAGACATCACCACAAGAGAGACAGGGAAAAAAATCAATTGATAAAATAGCATGGCACAGGATGGCTGCAGAGAAAATGACTCGGGCTATGACCTGAGAGTCGACATGGTGTTATGCAGGAAAGGTTTCTTGGAGAGGTGACATGAGCCTGCAGCCCCATGTGACCCATGTGAACTACACATACTCTGTGGGAAGCCGCTTGGAGCAACGCCAGGAGCAGGTGCAAAGGCCCCGGGGCAGAGTGACTTGCAGGGTGAGTGGCGGCCAGCCAGCCCTGGATTCTCATTCGCTCTGGCCTTTGCGGAACTGCTGCTGCTGCTGAAGCCGCACCGTGCCTCGCAGGTGGCGAGGACAGACGCCCAGGCTGGCTTTAGGCAGAAGCATGGCACACTGGGACATATTTGGATGTAAATATTTTCAGCAGTGAGAGCAGCTGGGAGATGGGGCCTCGTCGGGAGCGTCTCTGTGGAAGCCTGGAGTCAGGGCCAGATGGCTTCCTCCCAAGCTGTACCACCATCCTCAGGAGGCTGTGAGGCAGGGTGGCGAGGCCAGGCTGTGCCTGTGGAGTTAGCTCCCTGTGCACAGGCTTCTGAGAGCCTGGTAAACAGGCCTGGGTTCCAGCCTGTCCTTGGTTAGATGCTCCCACCTCCCTTACCTATAACAGGCTGCACCTGCTGCCCTGGATGTGCAGATTAAGTGAGCACACGTGCAAGGAGGGGCCTCAGCAACCCACGAGGGCGCTGCACA
Source organism: Ondatra zibethicus (assembly GCA_004026605.1). Lineage (NCBI taxonomy): Eukaryota > Metazoa > Chordata > Mammalia > Rodentia > Cricetidae > Ondatra > Ondatra zibethicus. The sequence continues at coordinate 62,765 of PVIU01007588.1, read as the reverse complement.
CATCCCTTGACACTGCCTCATTCTTTTCTTCACTTTTTCTCTAACCCTGGTGGAACTGAGGTTGGGAAGAAGTAGGTGCCCACTGGTGTCCTGGTGTGGTAGGCAGATGGCTCTTGCAGGACCATCCCCTCAGGCTTCTTCCTGGCCACATGAGGCATCTCAGAACTCCTGCCTTTTGTCCCCCCAGGGATTGGAGACTTGGAGTCCAGCTGAGAGCCAAAACATGGACAGATGGTACCTGTCACATCTTCACTCAGGACGCGCTCTGGGTCATGCGGCTCAGTGGTGCGCACTCCCCTGGCATGGTAGGATCTTAAGTTCCTGCCTAGAAATGCAGAAAATAAATAAAATAAGACACATCTGCTCCTTCTCCTTTCTAATCAAGGCCAAGTCCCAAGCTCTGTGCTCGAAGCTGAGCAGTCGCCTCATTGCCCACAATACCCTCTGGCTCTCCCCTTTCCTCATGGTCTGTCTGAAGTCTTTCCAGACAGATATAAAGTCCTAAGATTTGAGATGGAGAACCACCAGAAAATGGCTGGGAACAATGGTTCCTTTGGGAGGAACCTGATGCCTTCTCTGATGTTGAGTAGGCAAACAAAGAAGAGGAGTAGGTCCACTTGTCTGTAACTGGCCCACTGCTCTGGATGAGGTATGTGGAGGTCATGGTGTCTTCAGGGACACTGGCTCTTCCTACTCACATGCTCTGAATGTGCTTGGTCAACTGGCCGTGTGTGCTCTTAACCAGTAAGCCATCTCTCTACCCCAACATGCACAGCTTCTTACCGCTGTATTCAGGGAGGAACATTATTCCCAGAAACCTCTGGGCAAGTCTAAATGTTGACTAACTCTATCATGACTGTACATTGCTTTCCAGGGTGTTGGTGGGGCCTGAGTGCCCTTGCTTTGGGCGGTGCATAGAGGTGCCATGTGCATCTAAGAGAGAAGGGACAAAAGCAAGACTCAGAGGAGGCTGGGAAGGCCTGAGAGAGGGAGGAAGAGACTAAGGTTGGGAAAGAGCCTGAGTCATGTTGACTGCCCACCCTCAATAGTGGAAAGCTGTAGGGTGAGGGGACCTACCCATCTCCAGCACGTCACAGTAACATCCCGTGCCAGGTCTTACTGTTCACTGGGGCCAACACAGGACACCTTGTGGTTGACCTGGATGTGAACCAGGCTTTAGCTCCAGCTGCTGTGGCTGCCTTGCCAAGCCTCGATGCAACGATGAACGCAGCTCAGGTCTACAGAGCCATGTGCTTCTCTCCTGGGCTAGAACTGAGAACACCTGGATCCCTGGGGTACCCTTCATATACTCTCCATCTGGGCCACCCATCAGACCCTGCCCTGCTGCCAGCTGTGTACATGTTGGGTACATGGTCAGGGCCAGGTAGCGTTTCCAGACCCCCACTGTCCCTTCTGAATACCATAAGGTATTCTATGTGGCTTTACTGGAAGTCTGTCTCTGAATATATGAGGAGCCCAGATGAAGGCTGTTTTTGCCATTGAACCTGTATCCTAATCCTCACTTTCAGCACAACACAACTCTGCTCTGTTTATTTGCTGCCATGTCTACAGGATCCTGGGTCATGCCTGATGATGCTGGTGCTCATCTCCATGGGATGAAGACAAGAGCTGATGCTCAGTGTCTCAGTCCAGGACCGGGTGTAGCAAGCTGGATGCTGTGCCTACAACCACACAAGGCAGGGGCTTGAAGATGCAGGGCCCAGTTTGCTTGCTGGCTTGGGGTTTTGTACGATTGGAGTGCCGTCCACACAGCTCCAGCTTCCCGGAACCCTTCAGGGTAGGAGTGTGGTACCTTCTAGAAAGAGAGTCCATGGCTTAAGATATGGGCTGGACCAGTAGATGCTATGCTCCTCACAGATGATGGAAAGACAGCCAGCCAGCAGGTCTCTTAGACACCCCTGACAAGAGGCAGAAGTGCCACTGTGTACAGGCAAAACTAATAGCTTGGTATTCTATAGTTGTGTCCGTGATTTGGTCCAGGCTTCCTATCGTCAAAGTTCCCCACTGTTAGATGGACCTGGGAGGATTGTTGGGAGAGGAAATATGAATGCAGAAGCTCCCAGGGGGTCACTGTGGCAGCCAGGAGGCCTGAGGCCACTTTCCTGTGCCAGGCTTCACAGCCAAGCATCCTCTTTCCCACTTCCCACCCTACGTGGTCACCAGGGTTATTGTCTCACAGGATCTGGTTGGAACTCTGAAGCTTGGGCACACCCATATCCGGGGCCTTATCTCCTTCCTGGGAACTTCCCCAGGCCAGCCCCAAAGGTAGCGGGGGTGGGGTGGGAGGGGGCCATACTGGGTGTGGGTCAGAGCTTTCCTGCTGCAACTTGATTAAAGGACACAGCAGTTGCTGATGGCAGAATCAGCCAAGGCAGCTGCCCTCTGGCTCAGCTTTGCCTCTCTCTGAGTTTATCTTCTAGGGCTCAGCGTGCCATTGTCACAACTGGGATGAGCTGAGGGTGGGGGTCACAGCACTGCCATCTCTACAAGACACATCTACCAAAAATCCACAGCCAAGGTGCATAAGCAGAGTCCTTCCTAGATACCCAGCAATATCTCTGGCCTGGATACAGTCCTCAGCCCCAAGCAAGCAAGCCATCGCACCCTGTCCCTTCTCCCATGCTTACCTTCCTCTCCTGCCTGACCTCCCAGGGCACCTGAGCTATGTATTACTTACGTCAGCCCCCAAGTCTAACCGAATCCAAAAATACTAAGCTGGGGCCCATCTGTCCGCCAACTGATGAGCACAGATGTGCTGTGGATTTCAAAGGCGACTGGCAGACAGTCAAGGCTGTTAGAAACAGCACCTGCTGCCTGCACCCCAGCTCCCCTTCTGCCCTACCCCCAACCCAGGAGCTTCCGGAACAGGCCAAGGGAACATCCTGAGGCTGACCTACAAAAAGTTTCACCTACCGTCTTGGAGGGTAGGGGGTCTAGAGTCCAGCTGGGCCCTTTGACCTGAGCTCCTACATTGAACCTGGCTGTAGTTCTGGAAAGAGACAGGCAGCAGGTGGGTATGTGAAGCATGGCCACCCCAGGGTCTTTACACCTGCCTCCTTCTGCCTGGAACACCTTCCTTCCCCAGGGGCCCTCTCCCCAGCTGCCTTTAGCACTTCGCTCAGATGCTTGGCTGCGGCTTAGCCAATCTGAGGGTCTGTGTTTTGCTTTGGGTTTCATGTTGCGAGAGGTCTACAACAGGGCGTCTTCTCTAGTATTGTCTCAAGAAGAGAAAGGAAGCAGAGTGGATGCCTTATCCCCCATGACGGCAGCAGCAGAAGCAGGAAAAGCAACCAGGAGACCATGATGTGCTTTGAAGATGGTGCCAGATACGGTAGAAGAATCAGGACAGCATTTACCTGGAGGTGAAATCAATGTCCCAGAGGCCACGGCGTTTCGTAGGGCTCCCTGGGCTTTGCTAATGCTCACTCTGCCAGGTGCCCTGTGTGTGCACGGTTTCTCTGTGGTTATTGTGATTCAGTTCTAGGGGTGACTGAAGTCTTGATGTCTGCATGGGAGCCAGGGATTGCCCAGAGGGAACCAGGTCCCTGAGGCTGGGGAACAAGATTATTAGAGACATGTAGGTTTGGTCAGGGGTGGGGGACATAGCACCCAGCACAGTGAAGACCCCCAGGGAGGCCTGTCAACATTGTCCTCCTCCCCTCAGCTCTTATCTTGGGTTTGCACTGTGGCTTGGGGACTGTGGGTGGTCACAGGGACTATGAATGGGTAGGTGAGTAGGTCAGTCTCCTTTGAGAAACTTTCTTCTGCAGCCCCTCTCCAAGTCAGATGAGTATTCTAAAGCTCAGAGTCTCCTCAGGACAAGGTGGAGCTAGTGTTCCAACCCAGCATCATGCCAAGTTCCAGACATCAGTGTCCTCTAGTCCTCAGATGGCTGAACTATGGACTCAGTCAGTCCTGATCATGTGGTCCCTGAGCTTCAGCATTCCGGAAACAGTCATGACCCCTAAGCCAGCAGTCTCCAAGCCATGCTGGGCTCCTTGTCACCCCACAAAGGGCTGTGACAAGGGCTACAAGAGGACTCTGGCTGGGCACGGCTTCCTATTCCAACTGCAGCACCCTAGCTGTCTCCAAGTCTCAGAAACCTGTTTGCTTATCTGTAAAGTGCATGCCAGAATAAAAGCTATTTCCAAGGTGTTTTACTGAGGGTTCTCCAGCTCCCTGGTGAGTCATTAACCGTATTTCTGCCTGACACTCAGGCATGTGTGTTTTGAAGGCAGCATGCGTGTGATTGGCACATGAATCCACAGAGTTTGTCTACACTCACCCATTGCCCAGAATGCACTTATCCTCACACCTGGACAGGTGACCATACGTCTTTTTTTTTTTTTTTATTTATCTTTGTATTGGCCTGGTCTTTTAGCTGTGACATGCACACCTTTGGGACCAGGCTTCCATCAGCTTCCTTCCACTATCTCCCCTACCAGGGCCATTTCCTGCCTTTCTCTCTCCTTCCCACTTCTGTGAGTATCCCTTACTACAAGCCTTACTCTCCCCTTGACCAGGACCAGACAGCTCTGCCTCCTCTGTAAGGAGCCTACTTGTCTTGTTTTCCCATCCTACCCTGATTTGAGTCTTTCTCCATGGTCTAAAAAGGAATGCGCATTTGCTCCCTGCCCCCGAGCTTCTCTTGCTAGTCTCCCTTAAATGGCTTGGACAGACCCCGAAGTTACTCTCAACTGGGCCTTGAGACTGAGTCAACACACATTCGTGGCTTGGGACCACTGCTGGACTGACTGACATACAAAGATCCTAAAACAAAGCCCTTCGGAGCCAGCAGCAGCCTGGAGAGATCCCAAGTATAGGCTGATGCTGTAGGATGCAGGCCTTGTGACAGTTTCCTCTGCCTCATCTGATCTCATGGGGGACAAGGAGCTAGACTGACCCAGGCTACAACGTGGAGGGCCACTTGCCTTACCAGGGTGATTTCTGAGCCTTCATGGGGCCTGGATGGGCCTGCTTGGGCCATATCAGTATTCAGAGGGATGCCACCAGATCATTGCTGACATACCTTAGTGTCTAGAAGTTTGAACATGGTCAGTCATGGGTATGAGGCAGCTAGACAGCCATGGCTTTTACTCCAGCCTTGTACACCTCTTCATCCCAGTGCCTGTCATAATCAAGAGCCACTGGTTCACCCTTGCTCTGCACCCTACCGCTTTCTTGAACATGGGCATAACTGTGTTCCAAGTATGACTGAGCCCCAGGGGCCTAGGAAGGGCAGGAGTCTCAATCCAGTGGGCTACTGACTCTCTGGGTAGCTGCAGCACCGTGACGGCACGCCTCTCTATCACTCCAGCATACGTTCCCTGACCTGGTATCGCAACATGTGAACGTGTGACGCTCTGTTCACACACAGGCCTTACGTTCCGACTTGACACAGCCGTTGGTGTCATTGCTATACAGACCATGTGTGAAGGCCCTCTGGGACACTTCTAGGTAGGGAACTGGGAGAGGGAGGTGGCAGGTGTGGATCCCATGACTGGCACAGCACCTATAGCTTGGGCATTTGGTTATGTTGGGGGCCAGTCCTTCTCATCTCTCTTTTCTAAGGCCTAGAGCAGGGGGTGAATTAAATGAGGGTGTAACAAAGCCACCTGCATGAGTTCTCTGCCTTTGAGGGGAGTGTCAACCTCTCCCAGTCTTTGGAAAGCGGCAGTAAGGCCTGAAATTGACTTTATTATTGTATGATGGTCCCCCTGGGGAGAGGTAAAAATTATTATTCACTCCAGATAGAGAGGATACCCACAGACCAAAGAATCCCACCTAAGTCTGGTATGGTGAACCAATGAGTTTATTTGAGTTACTTCCAGGCACATGGGATACCAATGGGATGTCTATGGAATTCTCCAGGCGATTTATGGGCAAGAGTCCTGCCCCAGTCAACCTTTCATCTCTGATATAACCTGGGGGAGGGGCTGGTGAGTCCCATGAGCCTCATGAGCCCCCCCCAACCAGAGACTGTCAATAGGCCAACTCTTGTGAGGGTCTCGTGTAGGTGGTACCAGCTGCTGAAGTGAGCTTCAAGATGGTGACAGTCATGTCCAATTTGGGGGACACAGATAAACACGTCTGACCATGTGGTAAAAAAAATACCACATCCCAGAGTGGTTAGAGGAGGCTGGGTGTTGGTCAGGGATTCCCAGCTGTGGAAACTGGAGCAAGGACTTGGAAGGGAGGGAGCCAGCTGGGTCATGGAAGGCCAAAGGCACCAGGGTAGTGAGGTCTTGGTGTTCAGGGCCGGTGTGGTTGGAGTGGAGTTGCCATTAGAAATGACTGGCGTTGCAGGCCTTATGCGTGTGAAGTCATCATCAGATGAGACCAGAGGTAGGTGAGGAGGAGGAGAAACTGGGCTTTGCCAGGGGAGCAAAGTAGCTGCTATGGGGCCGGTAGTGAGAACTGATGGCTTCCAAGATGGGTGGGGCAGAGGGAGCCATCCAAGGTGTCTACTGTCAGGTGGGGGAGGATCCAGATGACCCTGGGTGGGAGGAGCAATTGGAGTTGCCCCTTAGGGGGTATGAGGTTGTTGGCAGTAGGTCAATGGTTGTTCCCTACCTCGTCATGTGACCTTAGAGCTGTGAAGAACAGAGGGAGATTGAAATGAAGAATGAAGAGGCCCTGGTGGAGCCTAGCTTTGGGAGGGGGATAGGCAAGAGATGGGGAAACTCTAGGAAAGCTGGGACCCAGAGGCCAGGCAGGCGTAGGTGTTCCCAGAGAGGAGCGGGGAGCAAGACTGGAAAGGAGCAGATGGCCCAGGCCTCAGGGCCCCAGGCTGAGACCTCGGCCACACACTGCCATGGCTGCTTACCTCTCTCTCACTTAAGTAGTCCTGGCCGAGCCCTCTCTAGCCCACCCACAGCTGGCAGGCTTGCCTGAATCCCAGCTTTAAGGCTTTGCCTCTAAAAATAGGCGCTGCCTGAGAGAAGAGGCAGATGGACAGCTGCCCCCTGGCCCTCTGCATCTGGCACACAGCTGTGCGGCCTGGCAGATCGCCCGCCTGGCATGAAGAGCAAACGGAGCATCCTCTGCAAAGGAGGCTGCAGAGTGAGGAGGAGGCTGGTCTCTCTCACAACAGAGACTCTAGGTCCCAGCTAACCCTAGACTGCCCTCCACTGTCCGTGTCCCAGATACTCAGAGAGGGCAGAAACCCATAGAGGGGCTACTTCGCTTCTGACACATCTCTTTCCGCACGCCTGTGGGAGCTATGGACCTGGCCGTGCTTCTTTTTCTTCCTCATGGTCCCATCCACAATGGCCATGTAGGGCTCAAGGGAGTCAAAGTACATCAGGGACCCAGAGTAGCCAGTGCCTCCCATGGCTCCGGTCCACCTGGGGGTTCTGATCCTTTGAGCTCTGTTGTGGGTCCTTCTGTCCCACCACCTTAGTCCTCCTTCCTCACCTGGAGCTCTGTGGTACCTCCCAGGTGTCAGGCAGTGCCAGCTTGACCGGGACCCCTTGTCCGACATCCTTGCCTTGTCTGAGGTCCCCCACCCCATCTCTCTGGGAAGGTCCTGCAATGCTGCCTCTCAGGCCTGTGAAATGTGGGGTCTACAATCTCCATGTAGGAGCAGCAGCTGTGGCTGGTCAGGTCCCGGCCAGCTCCTGCATGGCCTCTAGACGCTGACGCTGTAACCCTCATGAAAGGAACAGACACGGCCAGTCCAGGACTGTTCCCAATAACTGGGCAGGAAGATCAGGGAGCCATCATGGCAGGGTGTTTGCTCCTGAGGTGCAGCTGACAGACAAACTGAGCAATAGTCAGCAGTCAACGTCTATGCAGCCGCCCCTCCCCCACGCACCGTCCCTTCCGGCAACCAGTGTCACCCAGGAGAATTTGCATACAGCAAACACATCACAAGCTGATAGTTAAATCCTTTTGGACAAGCGGAGGGTCCCTGTAGTAGGCATTGTCCGTTTTATTGGCATGTCACTTCCTCAGAATCCACTACCCCCAAGTCACTCAGATGTGATTCCTCATTGTCCCACCTCACTTGCCAGCTTGGGACCCCAGGAAAATAGAACCACAGGACGGGCATCTCCATTTGGCTTTTCAGCTCTTCTTGCTCAGTTCCAGACGTATTCCTCTTGGGTGCACAACTAGTTCATTCTCTTTATTGCCAGAAAGCACGGCCCCTTGATAACATCACCTGCTTAACCTTGGCTGACCTTCACTGTTGTCTCTGGTTTCTTTCAGGCCCTCCCACTTCAAGGTTCCTTACCTCAACTTGCCTATGACATCTGCTCCTCTCCAGGCCACCTGCATATGGGACAGAAACCTGGTTTCTCTGCTTCCTCTGGCCTCTTCCCTGGACCTATATCTGGGGCCACACTGGGGATCCCCCCAGCACCTTCCCTTAACAGGGCCACCTGGGGAGCAATTCTCCTTTCTGACCATATCATGTATCCATCTTACTGGACCCACTATTCCCAGTGTCCCCACCATCAGAGTCCCCTCCCAGGATCCAGCATGTCCCTCTAATATGCACCCTTTTGCTATCTCTGTGTTCCCTTTCTCCTCCAGTCTCCTTTTCTCTGCTTCCTCTGGCCTGAACATCTGGATGTTCTCCTCTAAGCTACTGGGGGATGGCCAGACCCTTATGTGCCCCCCATGTGACCCAGCCTGTGCGTGTTTGGGGGACCATAGGACAGATGACCCCCCATTCAAGGAGGACCCAACCCCCAGGTGTCTTACTGAACTGTTAGGGTACGATCAAAGTTTCAAGCATCTAAAAGAAAGAGGGTGAAGGGAACTTTCGTCCCTCTAACTTCTGACTTTTCTCTTCATAGTGATAAAAACCACATGGGGTTCCGTCAGGCTCCTGGATTTTCTTTTCTAAATCCAGGGCAGAAGATTTCAGGACAGGTCTCAGCGGGGATCACCAGGTCCTCATAGGAGTATCTGAGTTATCTGAGTGAATGGGGCAGCTTTGTTCCTCCATGAGTGACTTGGGAATTGCCACAGCTTAGAATTATGAACAGAGACTCAGAACCTCCAGAAGAAGGAGGGACATCTAACTGTGAGGCCCGAGGAATGGGGGTGCATGCTTGGAGACCCATAGCCATGAATGCCCCGTGGTTCTAGGCTTCCTGAGCTTGGCACCCCTGAACTTGTTAGCTGTAGGAGTGTCCAATTCCTCCCTGTAAAGTTAATCATTCATTCAGCAGCTTAGGGCAGGAGGCACTCGGCACACTGTTGAGGATTCAGAGTCAACTGGGTCCTCCATTGGAGCTGAGAGGAGCTCACAGATAGCGGCCACTGCAGTGGGAACTTCCTGGAACATCTGGGACCTGATACTAGGGGCTTAAGACAGCAGTCAGGTTTCAGCAGATGGCTCAGTGGTAAGAGCATTTGTTGTAAAATCGAAAAGATCTTAGTTCAAATCCCCAGCACCCATGCAAACACCAGGCACGACAGTGTATGCCTGTTACGGCAGCCCAGCACCCATGCAAACACCAGGAATGACAGTATATGCCTGTAATGGCAGCCCAGCACCCATGCAAACACCAGGCATGACAGTGAATGCTGAACTGCAGCCCCAGCACCCACGCAAATACCAGGCATGATAGTGTATGCCTGTAACGGCAGCCCAGCACCCATGCAAACACCAGGCATGACAGTGTATGCTGAACTGCAGCATTGGTAGGTGGGAAAAGAGGCTCCAAATGGAGAGTTTCAGGTTCAGCGAGAGACTCTGTCTCAAAAACAGCTGGAGAGTGATCAAGGAAGACACCCAACTGTAGTGACATTTCATTTGTATTCTATTAAATAAAGCTTGAAGATCAGAGAGTAAAACGGCTCCACTGGTCAGCCTTACAGACCAGGCAGTGGTCACACATACTTATAATCCCCGTAGCCGCACTAGTTTGCCATAGAAACCAGGCGGTAGTGGTGCACGCCTTTAATCCCAGCCCTAGAGAGGAATGTAAGACAGGAGGAAACAGCTCTCACACACGGTCTCATTCTGAGATTCCTGGAGGCAGGATCACCATTTCAGACTGAGGTCGAGGTAAGAGCCAGTGGCTGGCTGCTTTGCTTTTCTGACCTTCAGGTTGAACCCCAATATCTGTCTCTGGGTTTTTATTAGTTGTGCTACACCCAACATTTTCCTCTGGAACACACACACACACACACACTCACACATGTATATAGCACCCCCCTACCTGGATGCCAGACTGGTTCTCTCCTAAAGTACCCACCTCATGTGGTAGTGCCCATGTGTTTGTGAATCTTTCTCTTCTAAGAGCTCTGTCAGTGAATTTAGGATTGCTCTAGCTCAAGGTAGCTCATCATTAAGATTCTTCACTCAATGTCACCTGCAAAGACCTTTGTAAAAAAGTAAGGTCAATTTTTGCAAAGTTTAAGACACTGGCCTGTGACGGGGAGCTGATGGTCTCGACCAGGGGTGTGTGGGGTTTTGAGGGGAGGTGTGTGTGACACACAGCAGTGGGGCAGCCAGGCCAGAAGACCTTCCTCAAGCAGGGCCTCTGGGTGCACCTCCTGTGTTCTGCCTGAAGGGGGCACTGAGGACAGCACTGTCCCTCTGCAAAGGTGAGAAAATCTAAAGGTGAGTAGGGCTTGGGCTCAGCACCAGCTCCTTCCAAAGCCTGGTGCACACATGGCCTGTCCCAGCCTGCCTGCTGTCCCTCCCTCTCTGTCACAAGTTTCCAGCCAACGCGAGTGGCCACAGCTGATAACCTCCCAGAACCTTGGTTTCCTCATCTGTGAAAAGATGATAACGTCCTCTGCTGAAATCAGGGGCTGTGTGAGGAGACAGGCCAGGAGCTCTGAACCACAGGCAGGTAGCAAGGGCCCCTTCAGGGAGCCTCTGAGCTGGCAAACCAGCATGGAGTGCAGTCTCAGGGGCTTGTGGGTCGGGCTCCTTAACTGCCAAGCGGATGCGGAGCCATGGGTCACTCAGAAGGGTCAGATGGGGTGGAAACCAAAGCCCTGGGTGAGGAGCAGAAAGCATGGAGAAGAAACCATGAGCGTGGAGCCAGAGGGGAACGTAGCCTCCACCACAGGCAGGGACCGGAACCAAAGGGCTAGAGTCGGGCTCCACCTCTCCCCCTTTTCTCCCGCTTAGGCAAGGAGCGGGGGTAGGGGCAGCAAGATGAAGGCGACCCACAGACTTGCCTTCTTGCAGAGAAAATATTCCCTGAAAGACATTAAATGAAGTAAATAGGAGAGATAAAAATGGAAATATCAAGGCAGCAACTTCTCTTCTGATTATAAAGCAAGCAGTGGGGGCGGGGCGGGGCGGGCCGGAGGGAGACGCAGCTGCAGCAGCCGGCCCGGCTGATAAGGGCTCTGGCAGCCTGCATGGGCGAGATAAAGCCAGGCGCCGCTGCCCTCAATCCCGGCCATCATCAATATTCACACGGCCTGACCAACTGGCATCGCAGATAGAATAAATATAGACTACCAGCTATTACCAAGACCTTATTAATCCGCTTGCAGGCATTTAAAGGCCTTGAAAAATACGGGGGCTTTGAGCGCGAGCATCAATAGCTTGACTCATCATCAAACGCCTTTCTCACAGCTCCTCTCCTCTGCATTGTCTCTGGGTCTCAACTTTCTCTTAGAGATGAGGATTTTTGCATGCAGATGGAGGGACCAGGTGGGGAGGATTCAAACACCTGGTGTAGGGGATGCCAGGGGGTTACAGCTGTCCCTGGAGTCCTCCAGAGCTCCGAGTGTATCCTCAAGGCCTTGAGAAGTATGTGCTGGCATCCCATTCAGCTCTTCCCTTAAGCCGTCAGCCCGTCAGAGCTTGGCTGGATGCTGGATCACACAAGTACATTTATCACAGGGAGGGAGAACAGAGACAGGCCGTAAGCAGCAGGGTTACTGCTGAAACTGAGCCAGCTGGGGCTGCTCTCCTGCTCAGACCCCAAGGCTCCTGGCTGCCAGGGTGTGCAGTAGGCCTCCTGACGTGGTCTTCTGTGGTTTGTGTGACTTTGGTCCAGTCTCTTTTTGTAGGTAGCCTTTGCACAATCCAGGTATCCAGGCAGCTGGCAGCTCATTGTCTCATCTGCTTAGACACCTCCTCCCTAGAGATCCCTTCCTCAGCCTGTCCCTGTTCATCCCGAGGCCCTCACCCCTCACACCAGGAAACCCCGAGCTGAGAGCAGAGCCTGGCCTGTGGGAGATGCTGGGCTCATTGGTAAAGGAAGGAGAAAGGTTTAGATGCTGGGATGGATTTGGGATACAGAACGGATGGGCAGGGGAGCCTAGAGTCAGTCAGGAAAGATGCTCCAGGCAGAGGCACTGGATGGCGCAATGGCTGGAAAGGAGACAGATGTGGACAGCTTGTCCGCTACCTCTGGGAGAGGATCCTAACATACTTTCCTGGTCACAGTTCATGCTTGGATATCTTAGTTGGGCTACTTAGCTGTATAGCTGGAGGCAGGATCTGGGGGCAAGTGGCCCTTGTGTGTGTGTGTGTGTGTGTGTGACAGGAAGGTGAAGGGGCAAGGGAGCACATCCATCGGGAGCTTACACTGGAGCACATGCCAGGTGAGATGTTGGAAGCCATGAGATATGGAAGTCATACACCCATGATCTATTTATGGAACAAGGAGTTCCCATGTCCCTCTCCTTGTCCAAGTGATCCCTATCCCCACCTCAGGATTCACTTTATTTTTATTTTGTTTATGAGTGTTTTGCCTGCATGTATTTTTTTGTACCACGTGTGTGCAAGGTGACTGGAGGCCAGAAGAGGGCCTAGCATCCCCTGGGACTGGAGTTACAGATGGCTGTGAGTTGACATTTAAGTGCTGGGAATCGAGCCAGGGTCCTCTAGAAAGGCAGCCAGAGCTCTTAACCATTGGCTGAACCATTTCTCCAGGGTCCCCGTCTCTGCTTCCTTGGGCTGGCTCATGTTGGAATCTCCCCGGTTCGCGGCAAACTCATGAGAGGGCTTTAAGGACCAGACGAAGAGATGCCAGGAGGTCCTGTGCTGAGCGGGGGAGAGAGAGCGGCAGCAGCCTCACATCCACAGGCAGAGCTCAGTCCCCAGTAGAGCGTGTAGCTGGCTCGTGCTTAGCTCCAGGGGCCTGGGAAAGGTTTCCCGAAAAGCCCCACCCTCACCACTCCCTGGGAATCTCCGCCCCTCTCAGCCTCCTGAGGCTCCTGTCTCACACTCCTGCTGCAGACTTTTTCTAGCTGCACTTAAGTATTTCCAGACCCAGTAGACAGGCCCACCAAGGGTGTTGGTCCAGGGAAGAGAAACCTTTGTCATCTTCCAGGCCCCAGACCCCTCCCTCCTCTCCAGGATGGGTGCTGCCGTTATTCATTGTCTTAGTTAGGGTCTCCATTGCTGTGGAGAGACACCACGACCATGGCAACTCTTTTAAAGGAGAGCCTTTCATTGTGGTGTCTTACAGCTTCAGAGATTCAACACACTACCATCTTAATGGGACAAGGAGATGTACAGGCAGGCGTGGTGCTGGAGAGGTAACTGAGAGTTCAACATCTTGATTAGCAGGCAACAGGAAGTGGTCTGTCTCACTGGGTGTGACTTGAGCATATATAAGACCTCAAAGCCCACCTCCACTGTGACACACTTCCTTTCATAAGGCCACACCTACTCCAACAAGGCCACACCTCCTAATAGAGCTACTCCCTGGAAGGGCATTTTCTTTCAAACTATCACAGTGGCAAAAGGCTTTAAGCAGGGGTGTGGGAGATGAGCCTCAAACCCCATCAGTCTGCATAGCATGAACAAACCCACTGAGCACAGTTGCATGCCTGCTTCCCACAACCTTACTATGGCTGGGGAAACTGAGGCACAGAGGGCTACTTTGTCTGAACTTAGTTGGGCCTTAGAATAGACAAAGATGGATCACACACTAGCTCCATCCTCCCAGCTTGAATGGCTTCAGACATGTCGCCCCACCTCTGAGCCTGTCTTGCCGCCCAGAAGTGAGCTTGACACAGGACACTGAAGGTGCAAACGGGATGCAGCATCGCTCTGTCCCCTTGTTCCACACTCTCCTCTCCTTGCTGCCTCTCACTCCCAGAGAGCAGGCAGCACGAGGGTTCAGGCCCGTTTGTACTTCAGGAAAATGCCTTGTGTACAGTGAGAAGTGGCTCATGAACAAGGGGCAGGATCATGCTGAGATCCGCATCTCTGAAGTGTGACTTTGATTGACAGGGTCCTCCCAGTTTGTGGAGGGATCCAATCCTGCCCCTGAAGGCAGCCACATTCTAGTGGCTGGCCCCCAGTCTGAACTCCACTCCTAGGCCACCACCTAGCTCCCCCAGAATAGGTCTATTTTAGGGTTGGCTCCTTGCTGACCAGCTGCCAGATCAGCCAGGGCCAGGAGGCTCAGGTAAATCCAGTCATGCTGTCATTCATTAGAATAATTAACAGATGGGTAGGAACAGAAACAGGAGTGTCTCTCTTGAGAGCGGGTTATGGAGATGTCAGAGGCTTGGCGACCTGCCCCCATGTCCACATCAGAATCTCTGATGCTGTGATGGTTGTCATTGTCAACTTGGCACAATGTGGAGTCACCTGGGAAGAGTCTCGATGAGGGACTGTCAAGATTAGGCCGGCCTGTGGGGATTGTTTGGATTACATTAATTGAGATGGGAAGAGCTGTGCATTGTGGGTGAACCACCTCAGGCCGTGTGGAAGGCAAGCATGCATCCATTATTGCATTGCTCTTGGCTCTTGACTGCAAGTGTTAGGTGACAGTTCTTTCAAGCGCCTGCATTGTGACTTCCCCGCTAGGACAGACTATGACCAGGAATTATGAACTGAAATAAATCCTTTCTTCCATAAATGGATTTTTGTAGGATATTTAAGTACAGCAACAAAAAATACTAAGCCAGAGACTGTACCCTGGCCGGGCTGCTGCCTCTGGAGGATGGACAGTCCTCAAAGGGTGTGACTCCCGTGACAGGTGACTTCAGGGATCAGCGAACAGGGTGATGACACACTGGCCTCCAGAGCTGGCCACCAGCACCACCACCTCAGCTTTATAAAGAAGGTGCAGGAAATGGGCGTTTGGTGGCCATGTTGTAGTTCTTGCTGTGCATAATGGCTGTTGGACCTGTAGGCCGCCATGGGAATTAAAAGGGACAACGTATGTGACACATAGAGAGGAATGTCTAGACTGTTTCTAGACACGGGGATAAAACTTGATGTCCCAGGTTTATCAGTGCCTGGGATAAATGGAAATGTCAAGGGGTCCTAGAAGGTGTTTCCAGGGCTCCCCATAGAGTTGTAAGAAGTCTGAGGTGAGGCCTGTTCTACCCATGACACTGACCTCTCATGGCTGGGACACATGGTATCCACCCTGCAGTCTTCACCATGGCAATCCATGAAATTCGGTCTGAGGCCTGGGTATGTAGGAGGGAAATGGGAGTCACCAGAGAGGGCCCAGAGAGGGAGGGAGACAGGGAGAGACAAGAGGGGAAGGAAAAGACAAGGAGGGAGGAAGAGGGAGGGGGGCTTTTGTTTTGACATTATTTCCTAACAGTCATGTTTCTAGGGAGTGTCCTTTCCCTTTATTTCCCACTATCTGTTTCCCAGGACTCAATTTAGGTCGCTGGTGGGAGGATGGAACATCCATTAAAACTCAGGGGAGTGGAGCCACACTTCAATACATGAGGTATGTGACTGGAGACGCAGGGGCATGCGATTGGGCTGTATGTAGATGGATATAGCTGGTGGTGTATGGAAATATATATCATTGGGGTATATGGGCATATAACTAGGGTGCATCAATTTATGTAATTGAGGATATTCAATTTATATTATTGGGGACATGAGGCACGATTAATAAAAGCTCAGAGACAGATATTGGGGTTCAATCTGAAGGTCAGAAAAGCAAAGCAGCCAGCCACTGGCTCTTACCTCGACCTCAGTCTGAAATGGTGATCCTGCCTCCAGGAATCTCAGAATGAGACTGTGACTGAGAGCTGTCTCCTTCCATTTTATAATCCTCTCTAGGGCCAGGATTAAAAAAGTGTTCACCGCTGGGATTAAAGGGATGCACTGCCCAGTTTCTATGGCAACTAGTGTGGCTACTGGAATTAAAGGTGTGTGTCACCACTGCCTGGCCTGGAAGGCTGACCAGTGGGGCTATTTTACTCTCTTATCTTCAGGCAAGCTTTATTTACTAAAATACAAATGAAATGCCACTACAGGGACAAATGAATAAACAAATGGATATGTGTACCATTTATTCAGTCAGCTTTTCCTCACTAGGACAAATACCTGAGAAAAGCTACTTCAAAAAAAGTATTTGGGGGCTGATGGCTCAGCAGTTCAAGGCAATTGCTGCCAAGTCCTGATGACTTGAGCTCAGTCCCCAGGACCCACATGGCAGAAGGGGAGAAATAACTTTCAGGAGTTGTTCTTTGAGCTCCATGTTCGTGTCATGGCATGTGTGGGCACACACATGCCCAGTTAGTAAACGTAAGAAGCACTTTAAATTGAGAGAGTTTATTTGGCTCCTAGTTTCCGAGGCTCCAGTCTGTGGTCAGCCAGCTGTAGTCTTGTGGGCCTGAGGTGAAACAGTCACCTTGGCAGGACCACGTCACAGAGCAAAGCTGCTCACTTCATGGCATGTAAGAGGAGAGGGAGACAGACAGAGGGGACGAGGTGGGGGAAAAGACGTATCCCCCAAAGGCGTGCCTCCAGCTCCCTACTTCCTCCCTCCAGGTCCTATCGCCCACCACTGCTTCCTGCTAAAACCATCAGCCTTGGTGGTCCAGTCACCTCCCAGAGGCTCCGGCTCTGCATGCTGCTGGATTAGAAGGCAAGCCTACCACACAGGGGTCTTCTGGAGGACACTTCGCTTCCAAACTGTAACACTGCTCATGGGCTCGTAGCAGGCACTGTTCACACTCGGTCTTGTGTATCGAGGTCCTGCTCTGTGATCCATGCTGGAGATGCTTCCAAGGACATGAGGGAGGTATCTACGGAGGAAGGGCTGCCCCCAAAGCACAGATGGAAATAATCTCATAGTTGTGACTTCATGATGGTGGTAACTTGACTCTGAGAAGCCCAAAAGGCACCAGGGTGCAATAGTGGTACAGCAGGTATAAAATGTAGACCACCTCTCTTCAGCTCCACAGGACTTTCCCATGGGGCCCGGCCCTGGAACCCATAGAGAAGGGGAGTGGGGAATGTAGCCCAGGCCAGCTGAGTACGTAATGGGTAAAGCCAGCCCTAGCTTCTTTTGTCAACAACCAGTTCCTCTTGAGTCGGAACAAGGGTCAGGTGGAGGTGGGGATACGGATAACCTCTTGGAAGAGTGATTTGGTCAGATGTTGTCGGGGGCTGGTAGGCCTGGGCTGGACCAAGGTGGAGGATGAGCCGGTGGAACAGCTATGGGTGTGACTGGGTAGAGCATCTCCAGACTCCCAGCTCTCCTATGTACAGAATCCCACTTTGAGGGTTCCTGGGGATACTGGTGTCACCACGGACCTTGACAGATCCATCTGGTGGCCACTGTAGCCAGGTCTCCTGCCCCAAAAGGAGAGGAGACCCAAATCAAGAAACCCAAAGGGAAAGCCTTAGAAATAGAGTTAAATGAAAATACTTAAATTATAAACAATTTGCAGTGGGGAGTTTTGCATAGTCCTTGGCTATTTCTGAGTGGAAGTCCCTTCCTGGAGCTTGGGCAGGGCCAGCACCGTGACTATACATTCCTGGGTTCCACCCTACAAGGGTCTCTGGGTGCCCTTTCCTGCCCACCAGGGGATCCTCAGTCTGTGCAGACTAATTTTCTCAGAAGCATACACGCTGTCATGAGACTTGCCTGGGATGCTCTGAGCTTGTGGCCTGCAGCTTTAAGTGAACGTCAGCCCCACAGGTGCCGGGCAGGAGCAGGAGACTCTGAGGACTGCCTTTGGGATTGGCAGATGGGGACCATGTTTACTCTAGGCAGCCTGGAACCCTGGCTCCTCTTTCTCAGCCAGTGTCAACTTCGTGTCAAAACTCCTAGTGACTGTATCACAGCAGTTGGGCATAACACTAGTCTTCTGTCCTCTGACCTCACCAAAGATGTTATTCCTTGAAGGGCCACCCTGCAAAAATTACCACAATTTGAGCATCTTCCTAAAGGAGGTGAGCTCAACAAGAGCAAATCTGGTAGGGCTGGCCATAGCTCAGGGCTGGTTTGCTTGTCTAGCATGCCCAAGACCTTGGATTCAATCTCAGCAGTACAGACCCATTTAAATAAATCCCAAGACACAAAAGAGTACAAGATGGAAGGCATCTGGGAGCCTTCTTGTCCTCCATCTGGCCAGCACAAAGTGCCCAGGGTCAGAACAATCCACCCACAGACCAACCTAGGGAGTCAAGGACCCCCAACTTCATGTGAGACATCCCTAAACTCCTTCAGTCTCAGGTGCACTCCCTTGGCAGGAGTCAAAATGGACCTGCTAGCTCACTGGGTGATGTGTCTGTCAATCACCTAAGGAGTTTGTCCATCACTTGGGAGTGAGGTAGTGAACGAGGGATAGGGAGTGGCAGACAGGTAACATTGGCGGGCAGGGCCCAAGCCACCTGCTCAACTGTGGTTTCAGGTGAGGCCCAGAGCAGGTGGAACCAAACCGTGAGCCCCGAGGACAGTGTGGCTGGTCCCTCACCTGCTCTCCATTCTCTTTCCCACAGGCAGTGGGGAGCAGTGGGTTCAGGTGGTCTTCAGATGGGGCTGGGAACCCGGGGGACTCCTGCTCTTAGCTATAACAAAGACATCTGTGTGGACTCTGGAGACATCTGCTCTTCATCTGATCCCAAAACAGACATGAGGCTTGGGGTAGTGACAGTCAGAAAACTGCAATGGACAAACATGGGGCCAACTGACCGCTGTACGCCACCCTGGGAAAATGCTAGCTAACCATGCCTTGGGGCTCCACAGACATTGTGTAGAGTTTCATACATCCAAACACACAGGATCTGAAGCCTTCATTCCTCTCTTTTGGGGCCTCTCATTCCTCAGGGCAATGCTGCCTGCCTCTGTCCCCATTGGGTGCGGTTTTGCTGAAGGACTTATGAAACAGAACTATACCCCCAGAATGATATTGTTTGCTCTTCTACTTCCTACGCAGCCACAGAAGTGACCTCACTTCACCCATGCTTTCACAGGGCCCTTGGTTAGGCAGGCAAGACAAGCACAGCGCAGATGTCACAGGTCGCTATTGCTCCTCGAGCTAACCACTTTCTAGAATGCGGGGACACGGTTTGGCCTCTATGGTCTGTGAGCAAGTGTGCCTGTCACTCTTAGTCCTCACTAGTCCTGCCCATGTGGTTATGTTGTTATGTGAACAGATCGATGTGTGGCAGTGTCCCATCCAGGGTTGGGCACTTTTTCTGGCCACTTGGATGTCTTCTATTATGTCTAGAGATCTGTTCTGCCTCTGGGGTGGCTGACAATTTGATGTGAGGGAGTCAGAGTCTGAGGGTGGGTGTGGTCCATTTCTTTACTCGCTCCGGAGGTAAAGGAATGGATCCTAATGTTAGTTTCCAGCTCCCTCCACTTTATACACCTGACTCCCCTAACTAGACATTTGCTGGTGTGTGTTCAGCTCACTGACACCTCAGATAAAAGTTCCTGGGGTGCCCATCTCTTGCAAGGATGGGCTTCTCCAGCAGCATTGTTGGCTCCTCTTTGTTTGGCCCAGGGCTTTGCACTCCCAGCTAAGCAATTTATTGGAATATCTATTACTGTCTCATGGGAATTGTGAGTAAAGTTCTGTGAGATATCAGAGGGGAACAGAACCCGTCTAACCACCACCACCAGTGTGAGCAGAGAACCTCTGTACAGCCAGCCTGACCCACGCCATGTATCCCTGTGTGTGTGTCACCAGTGTGAACAGAGAACCTCTGTACAGCAGGCCTGACCCACGCCATGTATCCCTGTGTGTGTATTCACATGCTCTCTCCCACGGCATGCATGCATACACATACACACCCCTCCACATACATATATGCACACGCTCCTACACACAACCCCAATACCACATACACCCCTCCCCCCTCCACCACACCTATCTTCTCTATTCCTCTCCTCTCCTTTCCTCTCTTCTCCTCTCCTCTCCTCTCCTCCTCCTCCTCCTCCTCCTCTTCTTCTTCTTCTTCTCTCTCTCTTTCCCTCCCTCCCTCTCTCTCTCTCCCTCCCCATGCTCATTCCAGAATTCCTGCCCCAGTATTGAGCAGTATATCCTGAAGATCTCCCCTGGTCTCTCATATCTGCAAAGTTTCCCTTTGTCCTCTGAGAGTATGGGTGGGTCTCGGTTCTCAGAACCTGAGATCATTCAATCATGAGGGAGGGGAGGGGTGGAAAAGCAGCAGTTGAACATCCTTGGACCTCCCCACAGAGTCCCCCTGGCAGCCCCAGCTTTCTACTCCCCGAACTCCGACCATACTCCATCTTGGCCTGGGATTCTGTGGCCCCAGCCCTCCCTCTTCCACTGCTCCAGGCTGACTCTGCCACGCAATACATTCCCGTGTTCAGCAACAGCTGGCTGAGCTTAATTAAGCCCCACAGTGCCGGTTCCACCTGGTGAGGAATTAACAACAACAACAAAACAGCAAACATCAGAGGAGGGGGTAGGCTGGGGCCTCCTGCTACTTCCAGAGGTGGGAATCCTAGCCTCTGCCTTTTCCTCTGTGACAGCGCTTAGATGCACACTGTCACCACTGTGTCCAGGGAAGGCATCAGCAATCTAGGGATGGTGGACCTTAGCCTAGCATCTGTATCCGTCTCTATTCAGGGCAGGCAGTCAGTTTCCCCCTCCAAGGTGAGAAGAATCAGGCTACAGAAGGCCACAACTTAGCCTTCCCCATGTGTCTGCTGAGGATTGGCACACGTGTGGCCCTGTAGCCAACCAGCTCACAAGCATGTTTGTGGTCCCCAGGGTCCAGGCAGGTGACACATGAGCAGAGACCAAGAATCCCACACACAGCAACTTGGCAGAGGGTAGCCATGGGTTAGCCTTAGAGGAAGCTGATAAACGCCCCCTTCAATGTTCCAATGTTCTGTTGAGGCCGTAAGCAAAGGTGGTACAGGACCCCTGAGTGACAGAGCAGAACACGCATGATGTCCAGTGGATCCCGTGGATCCCATTGCTCTTAACTCTGTTTGGCAGCAGTGGCTCTAGCGTGATCCTGAGCCTCCATGCTACAAGGCTAGAGCTTAGGAAGGCTGGTCATGGTTCTAGCTGTAGCCATGGAGGATGGGGCTACCTGAACCAGGTTGAGAGGCTAAGCAAGGGTGAGGCTTCTGCAGGTGCAGACTCCAGAGGTGGCTAAAGAAGAAGCCACAGCTGGGGACACTCCAGCTGGATGATCCTCAGAATGCCAAACTTAGACAGGCCAACAGGTGTCAAGGCCCCCGTGGACCAAGACTGGTTCTGCCAGAAATTTTATTTATAAGGTGTATACATCTGCTTCCAACGCAAGTTTGAGCACCGTCGGAAAGCAAAAGAGCAAAACAGCAGAATGTCTGCTTCAGAGACTACTGTGCTCTCTCGAGTTCGGGGCCCTGCTCTGAAGGTCCTGGCACCTAAAGCAACAAGGGAAAAAAGAGGGGCTTGTTAGCTGTGTGCTCAGATTTTCAGGGTTTTCTTTTCCTTTTGTGTAGGAGACATGAGAGTTTGGTAGACAGAGCTTAGGGAAGCCGTGGAAACCTTGAATGGGATCTTTCTCTCTGACTGTGTCAGACTCACCCAACCTCTGTTAGGGTCAAACATATTGGAATAAAGCTGCTCAAAATTTGCCACTTTCCTTTTGCATTTAGGGGAAATTCCTGTGTTTTCCGTTCCTGTCGGGTGAAGGGCCCTGTTAATATTATTTAGGTCATGGTGGTTGAAATATTGTTTTTAGCTCCTTTCGTCCCCCCTCCTCCTGATTTTCCATCTATATATTTGACAGGGATGTTGTAACCTCCAACTGTGACTGAGCTTGTCTGTTTCTCTTTAGATCAGCCTAATTTTGCTTCACGTATTTTGAAAACTTTCTTTCTTTGTTTTGTTTTGTTTTGTTTTGAGAGCAGTTTCTCTGTGTACTCCTGGCTGTCCTGGAACTGTCTCTATAGTCCAGGCTAGCCTTAAACTCACAGAGATCTGCCTGCCTCTTCCTCCCAAGTGCTAGGATTAAAGGCATGCGCCATCATTGCTCGGCTTTGAAACTCTGAGCAGATTCATTTATGAAGGTTCTTCCTTATGAGTTCATAACTGATGTATTCCTGTTCAGTTCTAATGATGCTTGTCTGCAGTCTGCTCTGTCTGCTATTAGCATAACCACTCCCAAGTTCCTTTCCTTTAGAATTTAAACAGTGTGCGTGTGTCGGGGGGGGGTGTGTGTGTGACCACTGATGCACATGCGCACCCTCAAATGTCACAGCATGTGTATGGAGGTCAGAGGACAGCTTTCAGGGGTCAGTCCTCTCCTTCCCTCTTGTGAGTTTGGGGGATTGAACTTAGGTTGTCAGGCTTAGTGGCAAGCACCTTTTCCCGCTGGGCAATCTCACCGGCCCTCCTTTTATTTCTTTTTCTTTTTGTGCTGAATATCTAACCGACTCAGGACTTCTAACATGATGAGCAAGTTGGACCTCACACTCTAGCCCTTCAATCTCTGCTTTTTAGCTCAAATATTAACCCTTTATATTTAATTTAATTTACTTATTAACATGGTTGAATTTAAACAATCTTGCTATTTGTTTCATATAGACACTTGGTTTTTTGTTTCATACTTTCCTTCTTGCCTGCTTTTGAATTATGTGGTTATTCTGCAACATTGATTTTATTTCAGAGATATACCTCAGGGCTTCTCGTGGCTCTGGCAGCTGCTCTCAGGATTATGATGTCCTTGCTGTGAGTTCAGATCACACCTTACTGAATTGATCTGATGCTGCGAGAGGAAATGTTACCACAGCGCCTCTACCCTGCTGTCTCGTGTTGAAGTTGCACACATTCCTTCTGAAAATACCATCCTCTCCTCCCCCCAGATGCCATTATTTCCACTCTGTTGTCATCTGAAGAGGACTTTGTATTATCACATTCCAAATTCCCCAGGGCTTCCTTTCTGGGTTGATCTGAGCCTCTCCAGATCATCATCTCTCTGTCCTGAAGGACTTCTCCATGGTTCCTACACACGTCTCCTAGGATGGACTTCCTCGGATTCTGTTTGCTGGAAAGTGGTTTATTTCAGCTTAATTCTCCCAGGGCGTTTCGTTTTTCTTTGTTTATAGGTTTGTTTCAACATTTTAAAGATACTCTCCTGTTGCCTTCTGGCTCACAACGCTTCTGATGAGAAGTCATCAGTATTCCTTACCGTGTGCCTCCGCCTGTGATGCACCTGCTTTTCTCGCCCTGCTTCTGGGGTGGTCTCTTTAGCTTCGGTGTTAGGAGTTTGCCAGTGTGTCCCTGCTTTTTATCTTATTCCACATGGCCTTTACTGATTTGCGGATTGATACTTTTCATCTGCTCTAAGTCTCTACTCACCCCTTCCAGATCCTCCCCACATACATGCGACTCCACTTGGAACTCTACCACAGGTAGAGGATTTCTGTCATTCTGGTTTTAAGACAGGGTCTCATGTATCCCAGGATGGCCTCAAATTCAGTCTGTAGCTGAGGATGACCTTGAACATCTGATCCTCCTGTAAACACATCCCGAGTTCTTGGATTCTAGGTGCAAGCTCCCATCATGCCTGGTTTATATTGTGCTGGGGGATCAAATCCAGGCCTTCACACTGTTAGACAAAGGCTGAAGCATGTTGATAGCCCTGTTGGGTTTTTCAATTTGTACTTACACTTGCATTTTTAAAAATGGATCCATCTTCATGTCTACTCATTGTTTCTCTGTGGTCCAGACGGCTGCTCACCTGTCTTTCTTTCAAACCTTTCTCTTCTAATTTCAACATCTGGGTCACCTCTCTCTGGGTCTGTCCCCTGAGATCTTTTCGATAGAGAGGGTGGTATTTGTTCCAGCCCTGAAGCCTTACCCGGCAAAGCTGTTTTGAACCTGTTAACAAAAGGGGTTGCTTGGCACTTCTGAGCTAGGGCCGTCATCACCCTGCTCTCAAGGCTTGCCTTTCCAGAGCCGTCAGCCAGTATTTGCCCTCCATCTGTCACAGTGCCACATCACCTCTCCACCCTCTGGGGACAGTTTCTACTTTTGTCACACGTGGTTCAGGGAACTCGTGCATACAGCTCCAGCCTCTTGTTTGCACAGCTTCCTTCTCTCTATATGCCACGAATGGCAAATACCTCAGCACCCCGAACACCAACCTCTGCTTCCTCTGTCTCCTACAACTAATGTGCCGTACTGGTCTCCACACCACTCAGCAGAGGCCTGAGAACCTCCTCCAGGTGGAAAGCTGGGGGTGCCTTGTCGCTGTCTGTGCAGCGCCTGAAAAATGCTTGTTCCGTTCAGCTGGTCACAGTTGCGTCGCTGTGTCAGACCCGACAACTTAAAAGGAGGGCAGAGTCACACTGGCTCACAGTTTCCTGAGCTTCAGTGCAAGGTCAGCTGGCTCCACTGAGCCTGAGGGAGGTAGAGCATCCATTACCCAGCAGTAGAGTGTGAGAGAGACTTCTCGCCTTACGGCAGCCTGGAGTATGGGGGTGGGAGAAAAGAAAGAGAGGTGAGGAGGAGGGAGGGCAAGAAAGGGGAGAGAAGGGACGAAGAGGATGGGCAAGGAAAAGAAGAGAGAGAAAGGGAGAGAAAATAGAAAGGAAGAGTCCAGGACAAGATAGCCCATAGGGGATGTCCCCAGTGAGCTCCTCCTCCCATGAGGCCCTGCCTCCCTGGAGTGTCATCATAGTGCGACTCTCTCAGTGGATCAGAACTCTCAGGATCCAGTCACCTCTCAGGGGTTGCATCCCCAGCTGGGAACCGAGCATTCCACACAGGAGCCGGTCAGAAGACATTCTGCATCTAAATCACCACACACAGGTTTTATGCAGCTAAACAGTTGTCTTTGGCAGGCATGGGATTCCAACGTCCATCTGTTATTCTAATCATGGCCAGAAGCAGTCTCACCATCCACTTCCTCCCTTAATGTCCTTTCCTTCCATCTGTGATGGGATTTCTTCAATACCCTGGTCCCACTAGAGCCCTTTCCATCCCCACCGGAAGCCATTCAGATGCCATGTTATTGGGTACATTTGGGGGTCTCTGCAGGGGGATGAGTCTGCCAATGCTCCACGGGTGCTCAAGACTAGCACTTCACCTGAGGAAACTGCCCAGGCTTTCATGGAGCTACGTGGGCACCTTGCTGGTGTCAGCACACAGCATCTACAGACATGGGTTGGGTGGTGACCGTTCTTCCTCATCCCTGTTTACTTTCTGCTGGGCAGAGTGGATGTCTAGAACGCAAAGATGAGGGTCTTTGGATGCCATCATCCCAGAATTGGGTCCAGAAGAGCTGGGAAGTGTGTTTCTGCTTTGGAGTTAGTTCAGTGGTTAGCAGAATGTCCTTAAACATTAACCGTGGTTCAGGCTTCAGGGATGAGGTAAAATGTTCTGCCCTGGAAAAGCTATGAGCCTAGAATAAAGGTAGGGAGGGCAAAGAAACAGGCAAGTGATGTCTATCAGAAAGCCTGTGTGGCACGAGCTTGGGCAGCCTCAGCCCATCCGGAGCAAACTCGGAAGCCTTCCTAGGAGGCACCAAGCAAGGTCATGAGTCAACAGGAGGGGGGCTGGGAAGTAGGGCATGTGGAAGGGCTGGGAGTCTCCAGAGACAGGAGTTCACGTGCACTTCACAAGTACTGAAGATGAGGGGTCAGGCGCAGAGTGCTGTCACAGGATGGTGGACGGGATCCAGAGGTCAGTGAGGAGTGGCCACCAGCTCCAAGTTAGGCATTACGCTCATAAGCTCCACTGTGGCCACTTTTGGGTGGACGGGCTGCAGAAGAGAGGACCTGAGCAGCAAGGGGAACAATGGGGACTCTTCCGGTGACGAGAAGAGAGGAAGTGACAGGCTCAAAGCCTGCGGTCCCACTTCGGAAGTCTCTGTGCCCCACGGAAGGAGCAGAGCTGAGAGCACACGCCTTCACCTGTCACAGGGAACAACTGCTGGATGTGAGTGACCTCTCTGTGGATGCTGGATGTCTGGCTCTTGTTAACTGCCAAGGAGACCGAAGCTTGTGGGAGAGGGCCAGTGCCTGCCCAGCTTCACAAGATGCATACAAGGTATAGAGTCAGATTTTAGGCTTGACAGCCAGCAAGTTCCCTGATGCATGCCATCTCTCTGAGGTCCATTTGCCGGGCAGGGCTAAGCAAAAGTTAATATATACAGGTCTATACAAGCACATACATGTGTATGAACACACAAATGACTCATGCTTACATGTGTGTGCCTGAGCACAAATGTATATACATATGCATGGCCCTCAAGTTTGTACACACAACATACTCACACACACTTCCACACATTCAGGCATTGATTGGGTACACTCAGTCAAAGGGTAGGATGGAGGATTGTTTCTGGAGCGTCCTTTGTCTCTGATGCTTCTGGGGTCACCCTCTTCCTTGGGCCAGCAGGTGGGTGCTGGTGGGAAGGTTGGGAAGGGGTGCCAATACTCTTTCTCAGCACACTCAGAAGCACTTTCATTTTAAGTGTGGGTACCACATAGAAGTGCCAGACTAGGCCTCCTGCCAGGACCAGAGGCTGTCTCAGGGACCCATGATGCCCCACGGAGGAGGTACCAGAGTTCCCTAGACAGATGGTGCAAAGCCAAGATTCCTTTCTGATTCTAAGTGTGGAATGCTCACAGGAGATCAGAAGCTCCGCCTCCACCTCCAGGTCTTGAGAAAGCAGCCGAGTCGCAGGCCATGACACATATGGCTCCCGGCTGCTCTCCCTCCCTGTCTATGCTCTTCTCACGGACACCCTATCTTCCTGAAGGAATAAAGAGGTCCCTACAGCCCACCCATGTGCTGTAGCTCCCTCTGGCCCTTTCTTGCCTTCCCTTGCCCGCTGCCTCCCCCTCCCCCACCCCGCTCTCCTTTTCCCTCCCCCACCACCTCTCCCCCTCTTGAGCAGCAAGAGAAATGGAAGTCGAGATCTTCTCTTGGCGATAATTATTGAAAAGTTCAGTCAGAGACAGACAGCGATGCTGCGCGCAGGCAAGCAGGGGAGGGACATTAAAATGCACACGCACAGCTTGTCTCGCAACAGATGTTGGCATAATTAGAGAGGAAAAAATTATGAAATTAATTTGTGGTTCAATGTAAATTTCACCAGAGCTCTAGCCACCTCGTGTGCACACGCGGGCTTGCACACATACCTGACACGCCCACATGCGTGCATGAGCACACATAGACAGACGTGTACACACCTGAACATGCAGACTCCAAATTCCAGGGGAGTGGTGGTTGTCAGGTCCCTTGAGGGGAGAGGTGGGCATGACAAATAGGAAGGAAGGGATCAGAGAGGGCATCATCCTGCCCAGCCGCTGGGATTGCTGAAGATGGGGAGTGGGGACTTGGTGGGGACGGCACAGCTAGTGGAGCTGGATGGGTCCTTAGGTATCTCAAGAGCTGGAGTGTGACAGTTCTCTATAGTTCCAATGCACATGGAGCTGGAACTGGGGTATCACCACCCTATTCCTCACTGTGTGGTGTTTTTGACTCGGCCCCCAGCTATCATTCATGGGCAGATTAGAACAGAGAGAGCACCCTGGGCACTGGGGAACAGGCAGGACCTTGTGACAAGGGCGGGTGAGGGAATCAGTAAGTCCTTGGTGTGAGGATCAACATGTATAGCTTGGCTGGTCAGCGGTCCTAGAGGGTGAGTACCCATCCGTGGTGGGGACAACAGAGAGGGACATTCTGTGTAGCCAGCCTCCTGCTCAGCGCTGCCCGCTCAGCACTTGCTATCAGTCATCCTACGGGACTCCAGTGAGCAGGAGGGCATGCAGAGGTACCATTCACTACTTCATAGAGACCACACACAGGCAAGCCTGCCAGGCTGGGACCGGCTCCTTTCTTCTGTTTCTGTGACCACGTGACCTGATGGTGCTTAATTATTATACCTTTCCGGTGAAGACTGTGGCTGGCCTCCCCACCTGTCACCCTGGGCTGGTCACAGGGGGTATCTCTGAAGGTTTCTGCTCTATACTTGCCTCCACACAGGGCCACCTTCCTTGCCTGGGACAGTGTCAACTCACCCTGCCCTCATGCAC
This sequence comes from Ondatra zibethicus, assembly GCA_004026605.1. Taxonomy (NCBI): domain Eukaryota; kingdom Metazoa; phylum Chordata; class Mammalia; order Rodentia; family Cricetidae; genus Ondatra; species Ondatra zibethicus. The sequence continues at coordinate 34,572 of PVIU01007588.1, read as the reverse complement.
TGCGGCTTTATCTTTCAAACCTTAGTGTGTCAGCCTGGGGCTGGATTTCAGCCATGCTCCCCACATCCTCCTGCTCCAGGGTGAGTCTTCCCCTCAAGCCTTTCCCTCCATCTATCTGTCCAATATGTCAATCATTCCCCATCTGTTCCTCTCCTGTGCCCTTTAGCAGCCATAGCTATGAGGACTACCCCCATATGGTTATCTCTTCAACCTTGTGGGCTATGGGCCTGCACCTCTCACTGGTGCTCCGCTGAACCCCCTCTCTATGTTAACTGCATCTTCTAGAATCCCAGATGCAAATTCAAGATAGACATGCTCTTCTAGCCCAGTCAAGCCTGTGGTTCCTTGCCCTGTGTTCCCACAGGGTCACCCATTATGTGCTCCCTCCATAATCAACTTGCTACCCACCTCCTCCAGGAGACCCTCCCTGACTTCCCTCTGCAGAACAGGATGCACGCAGCCACATCGCTCAGTGATGCCTTATCATCAAGGTTTGTGCACCCGGCGCCTCCTTCCTCCACCAAGGCCACAGTCTGTAGATCAGCCTCTCCTGGCGCAGCTGCTCCTGGCACAGAAGGTCCTGCTGACAAGTCTAGACCCAGGGGGGTCGGGGAGATAGGAGGGGTCAACTTGAGGCTGTCAGAAGTCTGGCTCATTGCAGTTTCACACCTAAGGAGAGCAGCGGCAGGCACTGTTGCCTCTGCTGCACTAGCGGTGCTGTCAGATGCCAGGCAGTGGCCTCAGACCCAGCGAGACCAATTTGTGTTCCACAGGTGGTTTAGGGTCCCAGGGACACTGAGGAGTAGCTTCAGCATAACTTAGAACAGAGAGTTATATATCTTATTTATCTTTACTGTGTGTGTGTGTATGTGTACATGCGTGTGTGTGCGTGCATATGCATGTGGGCATGCACATGCTACTGTGCACACATGGGAGTGAGAAGGCAACTTGTATGAGTCAGTTCTCTTCTACCATGTGGATTCCAGGGATCAAACGCAGACTTAGCAGCAAGCATCCTTTACCCTCTGGTCATCTCCTTGGCCCCTAGAGCAGGGATTTAAATGTCGCCTGGGGCACCCTCAGGCCTAGACACGCACAAGGTGCTAAGACACACACTAAGGTTCCAAGTGATTATGTTAAGAATGGTGAGACCTGTGGGTGCTGGAGCCAGGGCTGATCCGCAACTTGTGGCACGACGATAGTGTTCTAATCTGCTGCCTCTGTGGACAAAGGCAGGGGCTAGGTAACAGGACCCAGGTGGAGGTCCACAGCCACGCCTGTCTCTGGACCTCTCCAAGGTACTGAAACGAGTGCCCAGTTAGGCTAATGCGTTGTGCCAGAGGCCAGGATCTGTGAACTCTGCTGGGCTTTCCCCGCACCCCAACTGTGGTGAAGACTGATATTCCGTGCACTTGAGATCAAATGGGTAAGGTCAGGCCTTGGAGTGACAGCCTTCACCTCTGCACTTGCTGTGTGTCTTGGTCTGATTTTCCATTGCCCCTCTGACCAGACACAGTGTCATCTGCCCCGCTGCGTGCTTCAGATCTGCGCTCAGGCGCTGTCCCCAGGAGGGTGGAGGGAGCCAGGCTTGCTTACTGCCTTCGGGTTACTTCAGCTCCTGTTGCCTCAAGCCCTGTAAACATACGTCATCGCTTACAGCCAAAATAAGGAGGAGAAGGGGAAATTGAGGCTGGATGAACCCACATGTTCCTTGGGGGAACCCTCTATAGGTGGGCATGCAATCATCTGAGGCACACAGGGAGAAGACCACTGCTGAGTGAGAGACAGTGTAAGTCTTACACGAATAATGGCCCAGCTAGGGTGTGTATGGTGAGTATAGAAAAGATACAACCGGATGTCACAGGTTGGTGTGTGGCCTGCCTGAGGGACAGTGTGCACCCCATGTCGGTGTGGCATGTAGACATGTGTGTTTCAGGGGGTTGTCCCAAGCAGCCCCCGCCAGATCCACTCCCCGGCTCATTAAGGCTCTCCCATTATTCTGACATTTGTGCACATCACGTACCGGCAAGAAGTAATTTACTTAGAAGAAATTAAAAGTTCATTTTAATTGAGCGCACACTGCAGTATGCAAATGCATAGCACATTATGTACACTGATGCAGAGACAAAGTCATCATCAGTGCTTAACCCTCCATGTGCTGGGCTTCTCCGCTCCAGCAGGGGCTCCAGGCCTCGGAAGGGCCTCCCTATCCCCAGCAGGAGGAACCAGCAATGCTTAGAGTCTTAGAAAATCTCTCAACGGTACCACTGCCTATGCACCGGGCCTGGGGGCAAGATTACAGGCTCAACCCAATCCAGGTCCCACTCACAGCCTGAAGTGATGAGACCTCAAAAGCAGACCCTGGGTTCTGGTGGGGACAAATGCACACAGGTCTGCAGTGGCCCAGGACAGGCCCAGTACCACCGTGCAGGCTACCTTTGAGCATGCTTCCTGGTGGATAGGTAAGGTGCCAGATATAGCAGGCCTGGTGTGGGCGTGATCTCCGGTAAGAGGAGGAACCGCAGCAACTACCATTCCCGCAGGATCCAAGAGCCTTCCCACAGCCCACAGCAGGGCTGTGAGTGATATTCCACTAAGGTTGCTCTCATCCTTGAGGTTAAAGTCCAGTCTGCGGCATGCCCCGGGGCTGGATGTGTCCCATCCATTCACTACTCTTTAGAAGCCCTGGAGGTTCAGAGAAGTCAGCAACTGCTACACTTCCTAGAGAGGTGTAAAGAGGTGGGGCTGGAGTCTGGCTCAGCTCCTGGAGTCCAGACCCTATGCTGAAGGGCTCAGGGACACCAGGAAAAAGAGACGTACTGGGACTTCTCCTGACCTTGTCAGACCTTTCCAATGGGGTTCTTGTCCTTACCCAGAAAAATAGAGGTGTCAAGTAAAGAAAAAAGAAAAAGACCCATCAGGAACAGCCAACCTGACCCCTCGTCCCCACCCAGGAGCCTCCAGCAGAGGTTGAAGCCAAGGTAGTAGGACCAGGTTGTGTGTGCCTGGATCTCTGGGACCTCCCTGCTTTACCTATGGATGGGAAGCCCAGGCAGCAGGTGGCTGGGATGGGTCTCTGCCTTCCCACAGCTTCCCCTCTGCCCCTTCCCTCTCTGGTTTTTCTGTATTGGGCAGCAGGGAACACCTGTTCAACCTGGCCAGCCCTCTCCAGGACAGAGCAGAAGGCCAACTCCCATCTGGCCTCCCTAGGGGAGTAGACTGGTAGGGAGCAAGACTCCCACTGGAGCCGAGGCTGGTCCCTGGGATGTTGTTTCCACTTTGGATTTTTGCTACCTGTCAGACCTGGGATCTTTAATGACAGTGAGATGAAGCTGCTTCACAGATGTGAGATGACAGCCAGCTGCAGGAGGCAGACAAATTACCTCCAGACCCAGCCCACACCGCCCACACATCCACACAAAGGAAGCCAGCCTGCCTCACTTGGGTGAGCAGGAACGGCAGGGGGCCTGAGCAAGCTGTTCCTGCTTCCCCAGGGCTCCCGCCTTGCTGCAGGGCAGTGCCTGCCCCCCTAGGCAATAAGGGCAGCCTGACTACAGCCTTGCCCCGGGCTTCGGAGTTCACAGGCACGGGACCTTCTCCTGGCCACAGCCACGTCTCCTACCCAAAGGCCGGCTTTCCATCTATGCATCTCTTCAGTTCCTGGTGAACACCTGCTGGAGCAGGAGAAAGGAGGGCTTGTGCTACTATAAACCCCAGGGAGTTGAGGTTCAGAGAAAGGGGGGGGGAGCCAAGGAAGGGGATCTTCAGGAGGGAGTGAGGTCACCGAGGGAAGGAAGCTCAGAGAGGTTAGCCAGTACCAAGTTTCTCTCAGCTGGGCTTGGCTAGGTATGAAGTGTGGGCCTCTGTTGCCTCCCCTGGATCTCTGTGACCCTAACTGGGTGAGAACTTAGAGAGGCTCATGAAGGGAGTCTGGACTCTGGGCCTCCATTGACCCGGGAACCTGTGTTGGCTGCACACCTGGGATCCTTGGGTCTCTGCTCCCCACTGCCAAACAAGGCCTTACACTTCAGTTCATGGGCCTTGCCTTTTCCTATGCAGGAGGCCCAGGGAATCAGGGAAGAAGAGATGCGACCCTGAGCACAGGCAAGGTGGATACAGGATTGGAGGGGGGTGTCCGTCCCTTCTGTCTATGAAACAGAATAGCAACTGTGACCTCCCAGATGGAACTGGCCTCACACCTATTCCCTGTTGTACCTTCCTCCCCAGGTAGTAGGGGTTTGTCTCTGTGCCCTCTGGGCTCTGGGATGTGTCCCTAGGGTCTTCCAGGGCTATCAAATCCTGATCCTATAAAACTCCCCCCTTTAGACACACAAGGCTGATGGCTATGGGGCCTTGGATGAACTACTGAAAACATCTTTTTTTTTTTAAGTCAGGCCCCTGAGTTTTATTGATCTTATTTATTATTTAGGGTGTGTGGAGTATTAGGTGGTAGGAGTAGGTTCTCTCTCCTCATTGAGGTCTCTAGGTATCAGTTCAGGTCTTCAGGCTTGCATGGTGTGTGCCTTTACCCACCGAGCCAACTCCCCTCCCAAGCTGAGGCCCTGGCTTTTCCAGTGATCACATTTGTGGCCTTGAAACCACCAGCCATAGGCACACACCTTAGCTGAGCTTGGCTAAGCCACAAAGAGGCTCAGCGCTGCCTTTAGCCTTCTAAGTCTGTGGGTTCAGAAGTCCCTATGGGCCATGGGCTCTGATACCTTATATGGGGACCAAGTGTGTCTTCAGCACCTGATCCTGTCTCCTGCATGGTCCCGTCAGTGTGTGGTTCCCAGCAGCCCCTCCCTCACAGCCCCCCCATCATGGCCAGCAGTGTCCTGGTTCTAGGTCTCATTTGCATTTCACTTCTACTGCGTCTATTCTGTCCTGCCCAGAGTAGGCTTCTGGGAGAGCTGGCACAGTCCTACTCCAGAGCGCTCCCGTCACCCTTGTTTCTCAGACCTCAGCCATGTCCCTCGAATTGCTAGGCCTCCGGTCTGGTCACCAAGATCCTGACTCTGCAGTTGAATGATAGGACACTTCTAGCCATCAGTTCCGTGAGGACCGTGTGCATCAGGACTTCTGGGCATTGGTCTCACTGGGCATGTGCCACGAGTCAGGCTCAGTACAGGGCGCTCTGGCGTTTACCCCGGGCCACGTCGCACATGTGTGGACTGAAGGCAGTGAGAAAAATCCCATGACGGCCACAGGTGGTGAGCAGCTTGCCTCTGGGTCTCCGGGCCACTGTAAAGAGGACGTGGCTCCTTGCTTGAAGTGACCTGAAGGCCACGTGGGCTCTGTGGGAACTTGCGTGGGGCCCGTGTTTGTCTAGAGAGGGCTTCATCTGGAGGACATCTTGGTGTTCATCTGTTCCATGTGGCCAAAAAGCTTCAGCTATGGCCTCCCAGAGCTCTGGATTTTCCCAGCATCTTGATTTCTGTTCTCAGACCTTTGCCTTCTAATGGCCTCTGCTCAGCCTTTCCTGATGGGCTTAAACCTGCCCCCAGCCATGCTACTTTGTGAAGAACCAAGCCACATGACGCTCTCCCAGGTACTCTGTCACAGTTTAGTCCTCCGTGAAGTCATCAAGCACAGTGTATTTTTTGCCCCATGGAAACGCACAGCCCTGTCGAGAACCAGAGTGGCCTGCAGTCCCCACAGCTCACTACACCAGGCTTGGGGAGGTCTGTCTGGTTTAGAGCACACACTCGGGTCCACCATTCCATCCTGGACTGACACATCACACGTCCCTAAATATGGTGGGGACAACTGGCCCATTCCCCTGTGTCTCAGTGTTCCCTTTGCCTCCTTCCTCACACCAGCTCCATCGATTGGAGATGCATCATCGCATTCTGCAAGAGCCAAGGCAGGTGCTGCTTCCTCCGGGTACTGGACTCTCCAGTGGATGCTCGCTCCACAGAAGGCTGGGACCTATTTGCAGCATCTCTCTCATCATTGGCCGCTGCAGTCACTAACTGGCCTGTGAGGAAGGCAGGGCAGCCATAGCTAACCTGCCACTTGCTATGCACCCAGCACTGTGCTGACCCCAGACATGGGACACAGTGAAGAATTATGGAACAAACCAGCAAACAAATAAAGGCAACAGAGTGACCAAAAGGACCCAGACACCTGCCTCCTAAAGATCAGCCAAAGAGAGCCACTTGGGATCATCTGGGGGTCCCCACACTGTCTAAGACTGAAGTGACTAGATACATGACCCTGCAAAGCCAGGGACAGCCAGCTGCACCCAATGGGGTGTCCAGTAGAGCCCAGGGGGGCTGAGTTGGGTAGGCAGGGTCTTTGGAGAGGGTTAGCTGCACCCCCATGCACTCCCTCCTGGAGGCTCCAGATGGAGAGTGCAAAGAGTTAAGTCCTCTGTGAGCAACTGCGAGAAGAAAGTGGTAAACAATTTTTCTCTCCCTCGGCTAAATTAATATGCAAATTCCTAAGCCCCCTCCACTGGCGTCCCCTGCCTTGAAATTAGCGAGGTAGAATGCTTGGGCTAATTATGCATTCAAACGAGCAGGCTGCGTTCTTGCTGCGCTGAGAGGATGCGGAAAATGATTGTGAGAAGATGGAATTGACATTCGAGCGGGTCCTTCTGGGACATCTGGAAGTGCTCTCGCGTGCACAGCAGATGGAACCAGGCAGTGACCGCCAGCCACCCCTGGTCTGGAGGTGGGTTCAGAGGCCAGGGGCTGCTCTGCGCTGTTGCTCTAGGGGGAGAGTGGAGACCATGAAGAGCCATCTACTCACCAATTCCCCACCAGTTAAGCACCTTTATTCCCTTCCTGACAAGCAAGATGTCCCCCGCACGCCTTCCACACTGCTGGTTGGTACCCACAGCCAGCACCACGGCAGGGATGCTGTGTCAGTAGTACCCAGAACTGTAGAGGGAAGGGTGAAGCATTTCTCAAGTCCTTTCAGGTAGAGCCCAAAGGTCACACTCCAACATATCTCAGTCATAGCATCCACCATCCACGGTAAGCATTCCTTTGAGGTGGAGTTCCTCAGGGAAACGGGAGTTTGCGTAGCAGGAAGAAACAGAAAACAGAGGCTGCCTGGTGCCAGCGATGGATAGGGAGGCCAGGAGAGCTAAGCTTAGGAGCCCTGACACTTTTGAATGCTGAAGGTGGGTCCAGACTTGGAGCTCTTTATTACTCACATCTCCTGAGGAAGTCTGCCCTCCTCGCCTCAGCCACAGCCTCCCAAGCTATACTGCTGTATAGAAGGCAGTCCCTTCTTGCCTTGGTCTTATGAGTCTTGGCACAACCTCTCCTTCAGCTCCATCTCAGCACACCGACTGCGGATCATGTGACCATGTGATCACGTGACCTTGTGAGCCCAGGGTGTGGTCTCCTCCCCATGCTTCTAGGTTGCTTTTCTCGTCAGGTTTCACGATAGCCCCTTGATTCCCGTAGAACCTAGATGCTTACTGTTGCAAGAGTTGGAGTGTGGTGTTTCTCTTCCTCTCTAAGTTCCTGCAGAACCATGTTGTCTTGTAATCTCAGGAGCAGCCACGGTCCCAGGCCTGTACCTCAACACGCTTAAGATCTGCCAGTCTGGAAGCTGGTGGGAGGGTTACTGAGGCTGCCCCTGATCTGCTGGGCACACTGAAAGCTGTGTAGCTGCAGAAGAGGAAGCTCCCTTCTGAAGTGTGAGCCCAACAGTGTGGGAGGTCCTGGAAGGGTTCAGCAATCCAAATACACGTCCACTGCAAGCAGTGTCACGGCTATAATGGCTACTACGATTGTCAGTCACCACCGTCACTACCATGCCGGCACCACCACTGTCATTGCTATTGCCACCATCACCACCAGTTATCACTATCATCATCATCATCATTACCATCTTTATCATCACTACCATCCCCATTATCGCCACCATTAGCTGCACAATACTGACTCTGCACCAGAAGTACAAATTATGTCCTTACATCGAATCCTAACACATACACGCTGAGTAACAGTAAGTGTAAGTCTCCGTCTACAGATAAAGAAGCTGGCACTGCCGAAGCCCAACACTGAGCTTGACCGAGCTCTCCCCCAACATCAGCACCCCAAGTTAAAGGCTCTATCTTTTGCTTCTTCTCATCAGTCAGTACCATGCCTTCCAATTTAGGAATAAGGGACAAAGCAGTCTGCATCCCAAACGTGGAGGCAGCAGAGTCTGTGGGACTAGGAACAGTGTGTGCTCTTAGCTATCAAGATAACTAAGAATGAGTTTTGTAATTACAGATGCCTTTACCTCTGTCAGTGTGTGTGTGTGGAGGGCCAGAGGCAGCTGGGTTGGGGAGTGAGTCAGACCCAGCTGCAGAATTATGATATAACCTGGCACAGGTACCCTTTCCAGCAGGGAGGCTGTGGTCTCAGAACCTCCCAGGACCTGCAAGCTATCTGAGACCTTGGTTGGAGAGGAATATAGGCCTCCCCTCAACACCTTTACCTAAGAGCTGTGTGGGACTGGGCTCTGAGGAGGCAAGAGTGGCTAGTGGACTGGACTGCCACAAGTCACAGCCTCAGACCCAGGGCTGGGACTGAGCAAATCATCTCCCCTCTGCTGCCCTCAGTTTCCCTTTTATACTACTGGACTGTTAGATAAGACATTTTCTAGTCACTTGCCTGAAGTTCTATGATTCTGAGTCCAGGTTCTCATTGGCCATCACTCTAGAAGTGTTCCTGGGAAGCCTCTAGGGTCAGTACAGATCTTAAAAGCAGGCTCATATCTTGGGTTCCCAAGACAAGACATGCATTCCAGAATGATCCTTTAGCTCACAGAGGGGAAGGGAGGCAGAGACCTATAGCTGAAGCAAGACCAATGCTGCAACACAAGAGACAGTGCCCTATATAGCACAGACAAATGCACACCCCTCCCTCCTCCACCTGCCATCTCCCCACCTGTCCAGGGAGAACAGCCAAGATTTCCAAATTCAGAAGGTACAAGGCAGAAGGCAGCATGGAAGTCCCGACCTCCCCCCGACCCCCCCGCGATGGGTAGCGACATGGGGATGGATGGGTGATGTTAAATATTCATCAGATGCAATGAAGTTACTGGAATTGCCCATTAAGATGTAACGTGCAATTTGCAGCTTTCTCCTAACACCCAGGGCAGACACTCGTCAGCGGGATGGATGGCGGGCCGCAGAAGAAGACGAATCGCCAGGGAGATGGTGTATCTCAGAGCGATCAATACAGACCGGCAGCTCCAAGCAGCCCGATAGGCGAGCAATAAGTAGAAGTAAAGACAGGCAGATTAATTAGGCCTCTTGCGGGGAGGGGGTGAGAAAAAGGCCTGGAGCACAAGCTATAGGCAAGGATAGGAGGAGGTGTTGTCTTGTAAGGGCCTCTACAGTGAGCATTGAGATCTCGGGCTCCCAACTAGAACTGGCCCCAGATGTATTTTGATAACAGCTGGCCATGCAGTGACCCCAGTTCTGGAAGGCCAGCTACGTGGGGCCTAGGTGGGGCCACTGACTCCCGTGGGCTAGAACCTCCAGAAGGGAAGAGACCCACAGCATCCTGTCTCAACACCAGGAGCCAGCTTCCTTCCTGGAGGACAGAGCTGTGGGAGTCTTGGGGTTCGGGGCGCTTTGTCCCTCTGATGGTGATGCATGGCTCTGCTAATTCGCTGCACGAGGCTGTTAATTCTGGCGCAGCTGCTGCAGCCGCCCTCCAGGCGCTCCGTAATGCTGGGCTGTGGAGCTTGCTGCAAATTAGCACCATTTGTTCTGCGGAACATGTTTCATTTCTACACGACACGCATAGCTTATTACCTCGCTGGCAGCGTGGGGAGAGGCAGCGGGGGCCAGAGAAGGGAGGGAAGACATGGCCCCGACCCTTCCTGAAGCCAACCCATTCTCTCTGAACCTATTGCCTGTGTGGGGGAAGGGCATTAGTCCGGGATTCAGTGAACTTGGAAGGGCTGGGAGTCCCTGTGGGGAGTTCCTGGGGGGGAGGTTGCTGCTCCAGTTCCTGGTGGCTGGTCCCCAAAGGGAGGCCAGGGCTCCAGATAAGGGTCCTAGCCTCTTCAGCCTCTGGCTGCGGCAGCTCTGTGGCCTCAGGGCAGCTCTGTGATCTCTCTGAGCCATTTACTTCCTTAACGGTGGAGACAATGCACTTTGGAGATCCACCAGCACAGCTCCCAGCTCTGTGGTCCCAGGCCTGCTGAGTTTCTACTGTGCTCAGTGACAGTCATCTTAGTCAGGCAACTGACAGAGACAAAGACTTGACCCAAGGACAAATGGAAGGCGATGGACCTGGTGCCCCAATGAGTCTGCTGTGCTACTCCCTGAGCCTGGGCAGAGCAAAGGGCTCCTTGGTCCCAGGCAGGTGGGAAGAAGATGGGAGTTTTCCTTCAACCTATTGTGGCTGTCAATCATGAACAGGAACTACAGGGTCCCACAGCCCTCACAGGGTTCCCCTAAGTAAAATATTTGGGTTGGCTTTGCCTCTCTGCTGACCAGGGATTTGGCAATCCCACTGGGGTGGTATAGAAGTCTTTGTTGAAGGCCCACCCAGGCCCTTTCCTTCTCCTCTGACACATGCTGCAGGCCCCAAAGTGCCGCAGTGTCCGAGGGTCTCAGGGCAGCACTCCACTGTACCAGAACACAGGCCAGGCAGACAACCTCACAGCTCATCAAGAGAAGGACTATGGGCCAAGATCCACACTCTGAAAGCCAGGAATCATTGCTCTCAGGGGCTCCAGGTCCTCTTTACTAGGACTCAGCAGCCCCTTGGGTCCTTGTGAAAGCAGTTGAATCAGAAACTGCTACAGCCCCAAGTATCTCCTGGCACCATATGAGGGTGGCACCAAAGAAGAGATGAAAGGATGAGGTTGTCTAAGCCCTAAGAAGTCAATGTCAGGGCTGGAGAGATGGCTCAGTGGTTAAGAGCATTGCCTGCTCTTCCATAGGTCCTGAGTTCAATTCCCGGCAACCACATGGTGGCTCACAACCATCTGTAATGAGGTCTGGTGCCCTCTTCTAGCCTGCAGACATACACACAGACAGAATATTGTATACATAATAAATAAATAAATATTAAAAAAAAAGAAGTCAGTGACAGTGGCAGAGTGAGCCTGGTCATCACCAGCTGCCATGCTGGAGGGTGAGATTTGGGTAGGCAGTGAGCTAAACACTCTCTCCCAAGCTTGTGACTGGGATCATCATTACACACATAGGAGCACTTGGCCCAAGGCTATTGATCCTCAGCAATGCTCTCAGCATGAAACTCTTCCCGGGGCCTCTCTCTCAATCCCACCCGGAACCATGATCAGAGCATCCTATGAGCAGGGCATCAAGGAGCATAACCAGAGAGAACTGGTGATGATGTTGGAGCCAAGGGTCATGGAATCACCTCCTTGGCTCTGCTCACAGACACTCAGCAAGTCATCCGTCTCTATGATGGCTGGATCCTGGGCACACTGCACTCACCCTCATTTAATAACCCAGGAGCAAGAACTGGCAGAACCTTGACTTTGTGTGGGACCTTAAGTTTATGTTTGGTAAAAGGCCCTAAGTGTAATGTTGGGTAAAGGGCTTCTGCCCCTAAGCGTGATGTTGGGCAAAGGGCTTCTGCCTCTAAGCATGATGTTGGGCAAAGGGCTTCTGCCCCTAAGCATGATGTTGGGTAAGGGGGTTCCTGGAGCTGCTGCCCCACTTGAGGGTCTTCCTGACAGCAGAGCAACAGCCACTCGTGAGTGAGAACAGTCCTGTGGAAGGGAGGCTCCACATAGACTCAGGAGCCCTGTAACTGGTGAAGTGTCTTGTGCTATCAGTGAGGTTGGAGTAAGTGGGTGGTAGTCACCTGTCAATCATAACCATGGCAGAGGTACCAGGTTAGGCCCAGGAATGTGGAGACTAAGGCCAATGGGAGAAGTGAGTGGGACGTGATGTCCAGGCAGACTCGGAGCTGTTGATGCAGCCAGGACGTGAGATAGACTAAGAATCCAGTCGACCAGGAGAGCGACAACCCAGAGATCTACCAGGCAGAGTTCCTATGTGGCCAACCCTGCAAGATGAGACTCTGGAGTTAGGAGGAATCAGGCCCAGGTCTTGACAAGGTGTCTCAACACAAAGGTAGAGGGACGAGAGACTGTTCCACTGCTTTGACCATTGACTTTGAAAGGAGGGCCACAAACTGGTCAGAGGAACCTGTCCCAGTCTAAGGCTGGTATGGGTGCCTTGCCTACTTGTGCCAATAGTTTGCACAGGAGTCCTAGGAAGGAACTATCCCCAGTCTATGGTTTCCTGTAGACATGGCTGGGAGTGGCCTTGAACTGTTTTCTGTCCACCATATTTCCTGATCTGGGAGGCCAATCCTCTGTTGAATAAAGTAGCTAGGCTTTCCCGAGAGCTTTTGAGGGCTGCAGGGGAGTGTGACGCACAGAAGGCACAGCCAGGTCCTTGCTTCCGCATTAGCAAGCTCAGCCTCCCGCTACAGAGCTTGTATCTGGGGGATTTTCTTCTTAATCTCAGAGAAGACAGTGGATGGATGCCAGTAACCAGACTGGTCAGCCACTCCCAGCAAAAGGAATATGGGTAGGCCTATAAGGTTGGCACGTGCCTGTGGGACAATGGAGGACACCGGCCGCTCACCATCTCTGGACTTGCTGAGTAGAGTGGGACACTCTTTTGGGGTGTCTGTCCCCCATGGAGTAGCTTATCCTATGCAGAATGGCCTCTCCAGCCCTTCAGAGCCAAGACCATGTTGATATGCTTAGATGCTGACCCTGGGCCCTGGGAGTCTAGAATGGTCCTGAGGCAGGGAGAAGGATGAAGTCACAGGAGACTCTGACCCTTATCAAGACAAGGGGTGGGTCCTGTCCAGAGCCAATGGGGTGTTCTTGGTAGGTGCCAACATTGGGGGAGCTAGCTGCCAAGCTCCCGGTGGCAAGGAAGCTGCAGAAGGTTTTCGTGTCAAGAGGCAGAGAGGCTGCATGAATATTTCATCAGGGAGCAACGTGCAGCCCAGGAACATCTGGTGGAGTCTCCGGGGAGCTGGGCCAGCGCAGAAAGCAGGCACTGTGAAATTCGGGAGGCAGAGGGGGAGGAAGGAGCTGGGAGGCAGGTGGGATGCCAACCTCCTTGCCTGCCTCCTGATCCGCAGGCACTGTAGAGCCCAGGACAAAAGGGCACAGCTTTTCCGTATCCAGAGGCCCCCAGCCCTGCTGTGTTTTACCTTTATCAGCATCAGCAAAGACATGCCCAACATGGGGTAGTCAACCACTCTATATCTACCCTCCAGGCCAGGCCATAGCAACTCTGGATGGGAGGGTTCCTAGGGAGTTCCATACTGGGACAGGTTAATACTCTCCATAGACAGAGGTGACAGACACACAGGTATACTACTTACACTGGCCTGGGGCTAGGTGGAAGGCCCAATGGACATCTAGGGTCTCTCCTCTCATAAGTACATTTGTGTTGTAGACTGAGGCTATGCTAAGGGCCACAGGGCCACGGTGGACAGCTAGGACCACCTGAAGACCCCTGGGCACTGAAACCAGGGACTCTGAACCAGGCCAGCATGTTCCCTTACCCAGACCAATGGCAACTTGCCCAGTTGAGTGAACCCAGACCCCCTAAGGCCAAGTGTGCACAGTACAAAGTTCACACAGCCATTTCTAGCTCTTTTTGATTATCATCCATCCTACTGTGCCCACCTGGTCCCCGGAGCCAGACAGTCAGAGGGTCTACTTAGACCATGGCCAACCAAACAGACCTGGAGACTATAGGTTCTTGTCTTCAACTGACCCTATATCTGGTCAGACTGAGCCAGCACCAACGCCCCAGCGTTTGCTTCTGAGAATCCTAGGCTTCAAGAGGATGGACGCCACTGAGGCTGTACTTCGGAGCCAGGAAGCTCGACTGGGATTCCCTTTGAGTCCTCCCTTGAGAATATAGGTTGGTCACCTGTTTCCTTCCAGCTGAGAACCAACCCTTGGGTCCTGTATGTAGCAGTGATCACAGCAGGTCTGTGTCTTCTCACCTTAATTCTTCCAAATGCCCAGTGGGCACATACCTTTTCATCCCCAGCCCTGTGTAGAGCCATACCAGAAACCGACTCACCCCAGGATTTTGAAAGGGAACCCTCTTCTCACCAGGCTTTAGCCAGCCTCTGTCTAAAGGCTGTAGCCCACTGCAGCAGGGCCTCCCCCAGGCTGTAAGAAGGGATCTCTGATAGGCTAAGTAGTGCTGATGTCTGGTAGTCCTTTCCAATTGGGTTGCCTGTGGGACGTCTATAGCTCAGCCTTTGCTGGGCTCTGAGCCTCGCCTGGACTTTTTCCCTTTTTTCCAACTGCCTGCCCCAGACAATGTGCCTCTCAGTCTCTGAACCATGCTCCTTTTGACTTTCAGGACCCCCGTCCCAGTCCTTCTGGGGCGTCTCCTCTGCTCAGATGGGCTCTAGACTACACTGTCTGCAGTCCCAAAGCCTAGGCCAACCCTACTCTGCAGAGGAAGCTGGGTACCACAGAGCCTTCACCAAAGCTGATGTCTCTGCTTACCTGAGTGCCCCAGACCTCCGTGAATGACACCTTTCTGAGATTAGAGACTTCCTAGAGCGTTACACTGGAACAGAGTGGCCCAGGTCCCAATGTGGCCCCGCTGTCCCTCTTGCTATCCCACCAGCCTGAGGCATGAGTCCCAGAGCCCATGCCAGCCTCTGCTGGGGAAGGAATAGAAGGGAATGGAAGAATGAGAGGGGGAAGAGGGGAAGCTGATGTCCATGTTTGCCTGGAACCTCAGTTAAGGAACGGTAACTGGGTACAAGGGGAGCACCTTTATCCTTGCCTGATCCTCATTTCCAGCTGGTACCACCCATGCCATACTAGAAGGAATGTACCCATCCTCAGCCCCACCCTTTCTGACCGGCCTGTGACCACTAACGAAGGGGGTGGGCTTTGTCCTTGGAGCTGCTAGGGAAGCTCAGCCACACGCTCCTCCCCTCTGGAGCCCACCCCACCCTTGCCCTCAGCAGCTGGCTCCTTGGCACTGGCTCCCGGATCCCTTTGACGGCACATTTGGCTTCAGTCCCATCGATCTGCACACAGGCACCGAGGTGCCAAGCCTGGCTGTGGGCAAGGATGGGGGCTCTGGGAAGATTGAGAGAGTGGGGTGCAATTCTCAGGATGCTCCGGAACCTTCCAACATAGTCCCAGCCCATCCCGACCCACCTGCCAAAGGATCTACCCCTTCATGGTCGGGGGCCTTACATAACCAGGGTAGAGCGGACCATCCCTGGGAGTAGGGATGTTGGTGGAAATGATGCAGCCTTGAGACCGCCATGGGGTGCGGCTGCTGTATTCACGGTTCCAGATGGCCCACCCAGGCCAACACACCCCACATCTTTAGAACACCAGTCAAGCACACATGGACAAGCAGCAGGCACCAAGACATATTAAAGGGTACACAGAGATGATCTGGGCATGAGGCAGCCAGACCCCCTCAGATCCGGCCCTCTCTGAAAGCTGCCATGCCATGGGATCCGCACCCAGGTCAGACTTAGCTTCCATCTGCACCCCAGCACAGATACCAGGTACCTATACTTTAGTGAGCCCCACTCTCTTCTTACCTGTTCCGTGCTGGCCTTGCCTACATCCGCCTGCTCCCAGGCTGCGGCAGCGCTGCCAACTGTCTTCCGTCTCCTAACATGGGTTGCCAGCGATCTGCTGTGGGTTTTGTTCATGGGGTTTGGCCTCATGCAGCCTCTGGCACTCGAGATGGCAAGCGTCCATCTTTCTCCACACCCGTCCCTCACCTCTGCAGTCTTCCTGTGCCTCCTGTGTCCCCACGGTGCCTGCTCTGAGGGAGCTGGCACGGACAGAACCCGGCCCGCCTCTGCAGCTGAGGAAAAGCCATGCTTCTTTTTTCTGTATTTTAAACACACACACACACACACTCACTCTCTCTCTCTCCACACACACACACACATGCCAAGCCCCCAACCCCCGACAACACGCATCCCTTCTGTCAGGAACAGACCCAGCCAAGAAAGCCCCTCACAGGCGGGGGCAGAGCGGAGGGGCTTCGCATAACTGGTGTAAACCCAGCCCCATGATTCCATCCCTTCCTGGCCCCAATGCGCTGCCTCTTACGTAAACCACCAGGAAGGAATCAAAAGGAAACGCAAATCCATGTCACATTTTGGAGCCTCCTGATTGGCCACACCTTTTAACTGACTTGGTCCTTCCAAGCATGCTCTGGCCTCAGCCATCCTGAACCCTGCCTCGTTACCCATCTCCCTCATCATTGTCCCATACAGCTGGACACTCCCAACTGGCCTGTGCTGCAGTGACCACATCCGACTCCTGGTGCCCATTCCTGGAAGGATATTAATTTTTGAGACCAATTCTGGAGTACATGCTGAGAATGCTGATGTGGCCTGCTCACTGGTCAAGAATCTAGTCGCTACGGGACAGAAATTTCTGGGTGCTTTGGGTGTACCTTCAGGTCCTGACCTAAGCCTCAGGAGGCCAGAAGAGGTACCTAGGGGACATGAGCACCAATGCCAACCCCAGGTTGGGGACAGAAGATGGAGAAGGAGGGAAGTGGTCATACCTCCAGCTGGCTACCCCAGAGCAGTGAGACCATCCATGCCACCTGCCTTCTGGATGGCATTTGTTTTCTCTGTTGTGGGAAGGGCTTCACTTTTGCCCACCCATGAGAGGACGCTCCTGAGAGATGCGGTGGTGCTCTGTGGGACCTCCGCATGGCGCATGGTGTGGCCTTTATGATGAAAGGCAGACTCTGTGGTCACATGGTCGCCACTCCTTGCCCTGCTCCTTTCCCTTCTTAGAACAGATCTGGAGCCCAGAATTGGGGCCTGTCATGAGAGTTGCTTCCTCTGAGAGGGCATCAAGGAAAGGAAAGAACTGGACTCTGTCCCTCCCGAGTGACCACCCAGCCTTGACTACCCGCATCTCCCCCGTGCCGCTGCTCGCCAGTTCTCCTGTGCAGTAAGAACATCAAAGGCAGGCAGAAATGCACACAGCCCCAGCCCAGGTCAGCTGTGCGAGGCCCGTCAACACGCCACCCTTCCCTTGATCTACTCCATTTAGTCTTGTCTTCACCAAGCTTTGGCTATCGTAAGGATGTCTGTCTGTTAACCACATTGGCTCTGGGGACAGATGGAAAGCTGGCTTTCTGTCTTAGGAAGAAGGGTCCAGACCTCAGGGTAGCAGCTCTAGGGGCCATCTTTCTGCCTTTGGAGGTCCCCATGTTCAGGATTCCTGAACTGGCACGCCCAGCGTTCCTATAGTGCCTCAACGATGTGCAAAGCCTGGGCCATCTAGAGTTCGCACTTAGCAGCTTCTGAAGGGGCTTCCAGCCTGAGATGGGTCTTCTTTTGGCCAGGAGAATGAAGGAATGGTCCTAGCTGTTTACACCCTGTGCCCTTGATGGCTCAAGGGGATTGTTGCACCTAAGCCTGGACCAGCATGGCTCCCAGAAGAGTGGCCCAGGTGATGGCATTGGTGCATGACAGTGGAGGAGAGAGGACCCACCACTGACCTTAGGTATTCTCAAAACTTCTGAGAGGCAGGGATCTGTTTTATTTTACAGCTCTGGGTTATGGCTATCACTGAGGAGAGACAGAGCAGAGAACAGGGAGACACTGCTTATTGACTCCCTTCCTGTCCTCCTCTCTGGCTCACCCTTGATTAATGCATGTGATAGATGTGCGTGACCCATGTGTGACCCACGGGTGTGGCCTGGATAGAATGGATAGGTGTGAGGTAAGCAATGTTAACTTCTAGTTCTAGTAAGTTCCGTGCTTCTTGATGTCCACGTATCAATCTTTCGGCCAGCTGGGTTTTCCCCTACTCTTTTGTTTGCTTGCTTGTTTGTTTGTTTGTTTTTCAAGAGAGGGATTCTCTGTGTAACAGCCCTAGCTGTCCTGGAACTAGCTCTTGTAGACCAGGCTGGCCTCGAACTCACAGAGATCCGCCTGCCTCTGCCTCCCAAGTGCTGGGATTAAAGGCGTGCACCACCTCCACCCGGCTTCCCCCTTACTCTTTTTTTTTTAAAGATTTATTTATTTATTATGTATACAGAGTTCTGCCTGCATGTCTGCCTGCAGGCCAGAAGAGGGCACCAGATCTTATTACAGATGGTTGTGAGCCACCATGTGGTGGCTGGGAATTGAACTCAGGACCTCTGGAAGAGCAGTCAGTGCTCTTAACCTCTGAGCCATCTCTCCAGCCCCCTTCCCCCTTACTCTTAAGTTATCCTGTTTTATTTCTCACTCATTTCCTTACTGGCCTTTGTTATTTTGCTGTTGATTGATGAGGACTCCTTGTGCATGAGAGACATTAGCACCATCACACAAACAACCATGTCTTTCATTTTCTCCATTCTGTTACCTGAGGTGGAGAACAGCACCTTTCCTTCAGTGCTGCGCTCTGTCACTGTCCCTAGCTGTTGCACAGCCTTGTGGCCCACGGGCCGTCGGTGTTATCCCCAGGCTCAGGGACAGATTCACTTCTGTCTCTATTGCAAACGTTTCAAGTCACACTGGCGCCTGACTCTGGTAAGAAATGGTTCAGAATCACCTATTTGATTTCTCCTCCAGAGAGAATCTTTGCTGCAGAACAGGAGCCTGACGTCATTTCTGGCATGTCCTCTGTTCTGTTTATCTGAAGGTCTCCCTCAGTCTGCACACTGGTCACTCGGCTCTTTGTTATTTTATAACCTGCTGCTTGCTAGCAACTTTGTCAACCCCATTATTGGGATCTATTATGATTATTAAAGCAATAGACGTTAATTCGTTAATTGTTTTCTCATGTGTGGGTTTTTGTTACTGTAACAAATGCTGGAGAACTGGCTGGTAAGGATAAGTAATTTATTTTGGCTCCCTTTGTGGAGGTTCCTGACCATAGTGGGTTGGCCTGTAGTGAGGCAGAATCCTGGTGGCAGTATGAAGGGAGCAAGAGAGAAGAAGGGCTGGGCACACCACCAAAGACCTAAAGACCCCTCTCTAGACCCCATCTCATAAAGCTTTCATCACCTCCCAATACTACCACATTGGGGACCAAGTCTTTAACACATGGGACTTGGGGGACATTCCAGATACAAAATATAGCATTGTGATACAACATACATTATATAAAACATATTGTCTTCATGGATTGTAAATGTTCATAAGCCATTCACACTTGTGCACAGCCATCACCACCAAGAATCTTCTAGCCATACCAAAGAAAGCATACCATGAGCATCCAGAACCCCGGTCCCACCTGTCTCTGTGGACCACACTGTTCTCCTAGGAACCTCAGAGTGTAGAATCATGCTATGCTTTTTGTGACTGGCTCACCTGGCATACCACAACTGTCTTGGGTTCCCCTATGATAGAGAACATGTCAGAATCACATGAAAATCTTGGAAGGAGTATTTAAGACATCTCTTTGGAAGTTTTACCAGAAAAGCATTGTATTTATGACTTGGTTCTAGAGGTACCTTAACTGATATCCGAGGCACCCAGCCATCTGGGTTTGCCTCAAACTGTGGGAGTTCTTCCTCTGAAGATTTGGTACCTATTCATTAAAGCCTTGTTTATAGCTTTCTGGAAGGTTCTGTGCCATGCCAACTCTGGTCCTGCACATACTGTTGGGCTAGAGTCTCTTGAGAAAGCTGCTGATGGGAAGGCATCGATCCTGTTAGAGCAAGAGCTACTCACAGCTATTTAGGGCACATGTGCACACACAAATAAATGAATGTAATTGTAAAGTCTTAATGTCCAGCACTGTTTCTGGAGAGACACAAACTGAGAGAATCTGCATGAGAAACGTGGCCCTTCTTCACACCTTTCCTTCTAAATTGTCTGCAAGTTGGGAATTATGTCAACTCAAAAGTTAGAAATCTAAGTAAATATCTTCTCCCCCAAAGAAATCTTGGATGGCAATGTACTAAATGAAAGGTCTTCCAGGCCCTGAGGCAGGCCTGCCATCTCAACTATTGAGGAAGATGGGGCAGGAGGACAGAAAGTTTAAGGCCAGCTCAGACTTCAGCATGAATTTAAAGCCAGCCTGGGCAACTTCTCAAGACCCTCTCTCAAGCTAAGAAAAATAAAAAGAAGCCTGTCCTGGTGAGTTTTCTGTTAACCTGACACAAATCTAAGGTCATATGGGAAGAAAGAAACTCAGCTGAAGAAACTTCTACCAGATGGACCTGGAGGAAAGTTGTGGAACATTTTATTGCTTAATGATTGATGTGGGAAGGTCCAGCCCACTGTGGTGGGTGGTGCCACCCCTGGGCAGGTGGTCCTGCCTTGTATTAGAAAGTAGGCTGTGCAAGCCATAGAGAGCAGCCAGTAAGCAGTGTTCCTCCATGGCCTCTGCTTCTGTTCTTGCCTTTAAGTTCCTGCCTTGAGCCCCTACTCTGGCTTCCTTCATAATGGATTACAAAGTGTATGCTGAGATAAATCTTTCCTCCCTGAATTGCCTTGAGCCATGGTATTTATCGCAGCAATAGAAGGCAAACTAAGGAGGAGTTGAGTTGCAGCTCAGTGATAGAACCTGCTCCTGACAGGCATGAATAAGCCCTGATTCCATCGCCCATATGGCAAAGAGAAGAGGAGGAGGAAGAGAAGGAGAAAGCGGAGGGAAAGGAGGAGGCGGGGTTGTCTTCCATTTCTGGTATCTGTTTCCCACTGCGGCTTCAGTCTCTGCAGAATGGGTCCTCTGGTTTCCTTGCTGGAAACGCGATTGCTTTGGTTTGGATGCCAGGGTTCCCCCATCTTTGTAAATGCCTTGGGAATCAGTTCTCTCTGATAATTACGAAGAATTCAGTTGTCAACTTTCCTGAGCCTGGTATCCAATTTGGAGTATCTTTTTAAATGAATTTTCCATTTCCTTTTTTGTTTCTTGGCTTGTTTGCATTTTATACTATTTTAGGAGACTTTTTGTTGCATGTATTTCCTGCAAACACGTGTGTATTTTAAAAACACCTAGAAGCCATTGGAGAGTTGGGCGCATGTCCTCATGATTTGGAAAGTCTTCAAGCTGGTGTTACTTCTTCCATTTTATGTCCTTGGGTCTTCTCTTCTGGGTTACACTAAGGAGAAGTGCTGGATTGGTTCACTGCTGGCTGCTGTTTTGTCAGGAAATCTCCCAACACCTCTGTCATGACTTTCTACCCCAGTTGCCATAGTTGACTTTTTTTTTTCTGGGACAGGGTTTCTCTGTAGCTTTGGTGCCTGTCCTGGAACTCACTCTGTAGACCAGGCTGGCCTCAAACTCACAGACAGAGATCCACCTGTCTCTGCCTCCCAAGTGCTGGGATTAAAGGTATGCGCCACCACCGCCTGGCTACCCACGTTGACTTTTCCTGCTTTACCTGTATTTATTACTTGTTACTTTGGGCTTAGTTCCCGTTTTGATACTACTTCCCCTGCATTTAACAAAGACACTATATGGACCACAGCTTTGGCGGCTTGTCCAAGATACAGGTCTAGATGCCTGAGGGTTCTTTCTGGATAGCTTGTAATTAAAGTATTTGTTTCCCTTTTATTAAAATAGACAGATTGTATTTTTCCTTTGAAATTAGGGTTTGTAGCAGATTTTAGCCATTATTTTAGTGTGTGGGGTGTAAGAAGGTGGCCTGGTTGATTCTGGTGCGTCTGGCCATGCAGGCTTAGATTCCCAGAATATGAGTTCTCTGCCACTCTTACTGGGCAAGTCCTGAGTGAAACAGCTTGGTCATCCTGCGCTGCTTTGAGGGATTTTCCAAAACATCCAAAGCCACCTAAACATGTGAACAGTTGTGGACTTGCTACAAGGGAATTTGAAAAGGTGTTTCCTGAAGGGAGGGTCCAGAGTTTAAATTTGGATCTACTTATTTAACTTAATTAACAATAGTTCTCAGTTCCTCTAATTTTTCTTTGCTAATTTGATTAGTCAAAGCTTGATAGAAGCATGTAAATGTTTGTTACCTTCGATCCTGAGCTCAGCGATTTTACCCATGGTATTTTGAGACATTTAGCTTTATATGTATATTTCAGTTCAACAGTTGCTCATTTAGGAGATTATTATAAGCTTCTTATAAGCTTGACAAAACTCAATGCGCATAAAAAGATCAGGGCTGTTAGGACTGAGTCGGGAAGGCCCCTGCCGAGACAAAAAGGCAGCAGAGGGTGTTGCCACGGTCAACGTACCACTCACGTACTCCACAACAGGGGACTGGTGAGCGGATCACCCCAGAGCACAAGCAAGATACTAAGTGTCAACCCAGATGAAATGACCGATGTACATACCATACAGCCATTTGGGAGATTGAATTTATCCCCTGTGGGGTCCCCGCAAAGAAATCTCCAGTCCCAGATGTGTCCACTGGAACTTTCTGTTGCACATTCTGGGAACAGTGAACTCAGATTCTTCCAGAAAATTTAAGTAGAGGGAACAATCTCTGTCAGATTCTTATGGAACTAGTATTGTCCCATGACCAAAGCCAAAGGCGATTCCAAATAGCCACAGGTGGGCATCTCTTGACACTTTAATGCACCATAATCCATGTAAGAGTCGACACGTAGATAGGAGAATCCTCAGCAGCTCTAGGACTAGCCAGCCTGCTGTATGCAGTGGGGAAGATCATAGTCCCTGCCTCAAACAAGGCGGAAGGCAGGGACTGACACTAACTGACACCTGATACCTAAGAGTGTTTCCTGACCTTCACACGCCAGTCACCGTACAGACACACCTACATTTATACACAGGAATGTGCACCTGCTCACACATACACACACACACACACACACACACACACACAGAGAGAGAGAGAGAGAGAGAGAGAGAGAGAGAGAGAGAGAGAGAGAGAAAGAGAGAGAGAGAGGAGAGAGAACATTCACAGGTTATTGTGCCTCTGGTTAGGAGAAAGTGACAAGAATGTGTAGGGGGCTGGAGAGATGGCTCAGAGGTTAAGAGCACTGACTGCTCTCTTCCAGAGGTCCTGAGTTCAATTCCCAGCTACCACATAGTGGCTCACAACCATCTATAATGAGATCTGGTGCCCTCTTCTGGCCTGCAGGCATACATGGAGGCCAAATGCTGTGTACATAATAAATAAATAAATCTAAAAAAAAAAAAGAATGTGTAGTGAGTGTCTTAGTCAGGGTTTCTATTGCTGTGATAAACACATGACCAGAAGCAGCTTGAGGAGGAAAGTTTTCATATTGCTGTTCATTATTGAAGGAAGCCAGGGCAGGAACTCAAACAGGGAGTCAGGAGCTGAGACAGAGGCCGTGGAGGAGTGCTGCTTACTGGCTTACTCCTCATGGTTTGCTCAGCCCACTTTCTTATAGAACCCAGGACCACCAGCCCAGGGACGGCATCACCCACAGTGGACTGGACCCTCCCCCTTCCCCATCAATCACTAATTGAGAAAATGCCCTACAGGCTTGCCTGCAGCCTGTTCAGATGGAGGCATTTTCTCAGTTAAGGCTCTCTCCTCTTCAATGACTCCAGCTTGTATCAAGTTGACATAAAACTAGCCAGCAGGTAGTGTGATAGGAGGAAGGGCCTGGGATGATGGTTCTGCCGGGGACAGGAGGGCAGTAAGCTAAGTCAAACTCTGGAATTTGATGATGATGATGATGATGATGTATCTGTAGGGGGAGAGCACGTTGTGCCACTGTGCACAAATGGGGGTCAGAGGACAGCTTTCAGGAGTCAATGTGTCCTCCTTCCACTGTGGGCTCCAGTGATCCAGTTCAGAGCCTCAGACCAGCACTTTCTACCTCTGCACCATGCTAGAACCTACGCTTTACCTGTGTGCACCATGTTACATGTCAGCCACATCTCAAACAGGCTCTCAGAGGGGTGCCAAGCAGAGTGTGCTGACACACACCTTCAGCCCCAGTCCCCAGGAGACAGAGGCAGGCGGATCTCTGTACCAGCAGCTTGAGACAGGAATCTGAAGCTAGGCTTCAGTGAAACAGAATCCCCACCTGTGCAAATGGCTCCAGGAAATGAATTGCAGAGAAGTCATAGGCAGCTGATGTTCCTGAAGGTTCAGAGAAACGACCTAAGATAAAACCCAGAGAAGCTTCCCCCATGCAGAGCAGAGTCTGCTGAAACTGGAGGATCCGAGAAGGAACCAACACCACAACATGCGCTGCTGCGTGTGTGAAAATGGACATCATAACCAACCCATTTTAAAAACCAGTTGCTAAAGGCTTCAGAAAGCCGGGGGGCGTGCATTCTTTTAACCCCAGCACTCGGGAGGAATGAGGCTGGTGGATCTCTGTGAGTTCGAGGCCAACCTGGTCTATAAAGCAAGTTCCAGGACAGCCAGAGCAGTTACACAGAGAAACCCTGTATCTCAAGAAAAAAAAAAAAAAAACAAGAACAAAAACAAAACAAAAAACAAAAAACATACTAACTTCTAGGCAGGAAAAAAGGTTTAAGCATTATGCTAGATTAATAAGTTTAAGTGTCACATTTAAAGCATTGCATTAAATATATTAATTTATTCAAACAATAAATTATGGAAACAAATATTTTCAGGGTTTGGGGAGATAAATCATTTTGAGTGAAGTCTCATATCAGGCTGCACTGTCTTGGCTATGCGGAAACTCAGAAATGAAGCCAGCTATGGGAAATTGGTCCCCAACACACACACACCCACCACACCACACCACACCACACACACCATACACACATCACACACACCACCCACACACACACATCACAAACACACAAACACACACATCATATACCATACACACAAACACACACACCCCACACGCACACCCCCCCACATTACACACACCACCCACACACATCACACACACCACACACACACACACACACACACACACACACTACACACACAAACACACACACCACATACCATACACACACACACACACACACACACACACCTTGAGCCTTCCTATGGCTCCTCTAGAGACCTATTTCTGAAGGTTGTGTCCTGCTCCCCTGAGAGGCATGAAGAAAGAAGCCACCATGAACATGATTTGAAGACAAGGAGGTGTGGAGACAGGGTTTGCAAGGAGCTGTCTAGGAGAGGGCAACTCATCTCTCCTGCTCCCTCCTGTGTGGTTAAGGAGAGATTTAAAAGGATCACCTGTGCTTTTTTTTTTTTAACATTTTAGGCACATGGCCTCTGTTTCTGAACCCCCCAGAGATCCTGTCAAGGAGAAGGAGCAGCTGCTGTGTCCCTGTTAGATTTGCAGAGCCAAACCCAGCCCTGCCCTGGCCATGCTGCCCTGCCCCCACGCCAGCTC
The DNA here is from genome assembly GCA_004026605.1 of Ondatra zibethicus. NCBI lineage: Eukaryota > Metazoa > Chordata > Mammalia > Rodentia > Cricetidae > Ondatra > Ondatra zibethicus. The sequence continues at coordinate 9,340 of PVIU01007588.1, read as the reverse complement.
AGCAGGGACCTGGACAGGCCTCTAGAGTCTGTTTGGACACACTTCATCCTCCCTGAAGTTCTGGAACTTTCTCCGATGCACCCTGTGTGCCCACACACAGGATCCCTCACCTCTGTGACCTGTCTTCACCCACACAGGGTCCTCAGAAGATGCTGGACAAACACCAGTGTGGCTGTGCAGCTGGGATACAGTCTGCAGGCCTGGGAATGCCTACTTGGCCACACCTTCACTATAGACCGCCACTGTCCCCTGCCACCTTGCTGTTGGTGCTTTTTTACAGATGATGGGGAAATGTTTAAGAGAAGAAGAAATACCAGGAAGTAAAACGTGTCTCTGAGGCAGCCCTTCTAGGGAAGTCCCAACTTTCTTGGCCCATGACCAAGATTTTGATTTTACCACTCAGCATGTCCTTTCGGGGCCCTGAGTGCAGAGGCCACCTTAGCTCAGGGAGAACATGTGTGTTTGTGAGGTCTGTTCTTGGAGAGGATGGTGACGGGGTACCAAGAGCTGCTGTTCTCAGGAAAGACTCTTAACAGCCCGCGTCACAGAGTCAGGGACAGTGGTAACGCACGTGACTTGTCCTGGCTGGTGATTCCCATCATCAGAGACACGTGGACACAGGACTGGGCGAGATGGCAGTGGGTGGGGCAGGATCTTAAAGGTAACTTCAGGCAAGTCCCAGGCCTCTAGAAGGCAGGAGAGCAGGAAGTACTGTGGACAGCAGACAGAGCGAACCATAGGCAGATTGGTCTGCTGTGGGGGAGTGAAGGCATGAGCTCAGTGGGTGGCAGAGAGAGGGGCACCCAGGAGGCCTCTGCAGAGGGACACCTAAGAGTGTTCCTAAGGTAAATACTGTGTGATGTTTCACTGTTTTGACTTTTTGAGGGGCCCACCACCCAGCTCCCAAATAAATCACACGGAGGCTTATTATTACTTGTGAATCCCTGGCCTTAGCGTGGCTTGTTTCTTGCCAGCTTTTCTTAAATTATCCCGAATACCTTTTGCCTCTGAGCTTTTATCTTTCTCTATTTCTGTATACCTTTCTTCACTTTTTTCTCCATGGCTTGCTGTATAGCTGGGTGGCTGATCCCTGACACCCTCCTCTCCTTGTTCTCTTGCTCCTCTTTGTCGCATTTCTCCTTCTATTTATCCTGTGCCTGCCAGCCCTGCCTATCCTTGTTCCTGCCTCATTATTGGCTATTCAACTCTTTATTAGGACCATCAGGTGTTTTAGACAGGCAACGAATCGCAGCTTCACAGTTAATCAAATGCAGAATAAACAAAAGTAACACACCTGAAAATAATATTTCCCAACAGGTGAAGAGTGTGAAAGTTGCTGGATTTCAAATGTCCCCATCAAAACATCCCCTTGTTCCTGAGCTCGTCTGAAGATATCGGAAGCCAGCTCTGGCTCTTCCCTCAAGCTAGGTGTGTTGGGAAGGAAGGAGGGTGACAATACCTGGCTTCAAGCTAGTTATAGCCATGGACTTCCCTGAACCCATGTTCATTTTCCTAATGAAGAGACTCAGGACAGTTGGGCGGCAGGGGTGGGGATGCATACCTTTACTCCCTGGACTCGGGAGGCAGAGCCAGGTGGATCTCCAAAGAGAGTTCCAGGACAGCCAGGATACAGAGAAATCCTGTTTCCAAGAACCAAAAACCAAACCAAACCCAAACCTCTTGCCATCAAGGTAACCAAGTAGGACCCAGCTCTGGTGTCTATCCCTTCTCCCCTCTTTCCTAGAGCTGTCCCCTGTTCAAAGCAGCCCCTGTTAGAAGATGCCAACTTGGGTTCTGAGGTCACATCCTACCTTCCCCAAGAGCTACACTCCTCACTAAGTAGCAGTGTGCCCCATGCCTGTCAGGGCACAAGTGAGAGTAGCCTGGGAGGAACGGAAACTGGCAGCTTAGTGGCCACATGCGTAGCTGAGGGCAGGTGTCCTCTGTGCTCTGGCCTCAAGCTCTTCTTTCTGCCACATGTGCAGTGGGGTCTCCGTGGGTTTCTACACCAGAGGCCACACTTTGAAAAGAGAATGTTAGTTCCTGGACTCTGGGGGATCTGGGGCAGCCAAGCCCCCCCCCCATTAAAGACCAGAGGCCTGACTGGAAAACAGCATCAAAGTAGACAGGACCATGGCCCCAGGTGTGGTCCAGCTAGCCAGGCCAAGGAAAGACGTCCAGGGACACCTGGAGATGTAACCTGGGGACAACAATTTGAGCTTCCTGTGAGCTCAGCTTTTGTACTGTATTTCCCCACCCACCCATGCAAGATCACAGGACTACCAGAAAGCCATGTAGCATGGCAGACACAGGTCACTCCAGTCTAGTCTACAGGAAGAGGGGTATCTATCAGCCTTGAGTCCGACCCAGGTGTCACTGGCCCAGTGGGGAAAGGGGACACAGGGCTGCCCCTATGCTAAGCCTTAGAGCCCTGGTTACCCTCTGGCTCTACCCTTGTCCCACAACTTGTCGTCGGCATAGCTCAGGCCTGTCTACTTCTGCCTCATAAAAGGCACCACCCGTCTCTTACCAGCTCCTCCACTAGAAAGCCAGCTGAGCATCACATCCTGAGGCCCGAGATGGTGACCCAGGATGGCTACCTAGTACAGCTTCCCAGGACAGCTTGTGTTCGTCTCTGAACCTCCACCCTCTCGTCTGCCAGTAAGAACAGTTACAGGTTCCTGTTCCTTTCCCAGTGCAAGCAGCCATCCTGCCAGCTGCTGCTTCTTCCTCTCCCCAGGAGCAAGCTGCCAGGCCATGTGGACTCTCATGGAGAAAACACTGTGTGTTCTGTTGGAATCAATTCTCTCAACTACACAAATCTTCTGCTGTAAACAAAACACAATGCTGTGACAGTTCCTCTGGGACATCCTCTCCAGTGCTGCTTCAGACTCTATCACCAGCAAGTCTAGGACCCAGTCTTGCCCATAGAGACTATCCTGTGGCCTTTACCATCCTCTTCTGAGAGCATCTTAGGCTTCGAGTATAAGGAAAACCAGGGCCACAACCTACTAGAGCCTCTACTTCCGCCAGACCACACTGGCTCTGCTTCCAGAAGTATCTATATCCCTTTTACCTCCATGAATGGAAAGGCTTTTTTCTGTCCAGTGCCAAAGGAGGGTATCAGAGTCAGGGCTGGTATAGAACCCCACGGCACCAAGGCATAGTTCCCACAGGCGGGCAAGGAGCCTGTGAGCTGGCTCTGCAGTCTGTCATCTGCCGAAGGGGTGAGACCTCTGGGTTGCAGCTGTAGCCAGATGCATGATGGCAGAGGTGCTGTCCCCAGCCAGGTCATGCTGGAGCCCAGCCAGGCCATGCTGCAGAACCCAGCCGGGCCATGCTTCAGGCCCTACTGGGCCATGCTGCAGAACCCAGCCACGCCATGCTGCAGAACCCAGCCAGACCATGCTGCAGCCCAGCCAGACAATGCTGAAAGCCAGACTTTTTCCAGCTCCGAGGCCTCAGGTTCCCAGAGGTAGGCACAGCTGTACCAGAACAGAAGCGTTCAGTGTGTGGGTGTTGGAATGTTCCACCGCAGTGCTGGGTGCTACCCATCCAGGGGACTGGGAAGTGAAATTGCTCAGTCTGCATTGGGTGTGGCAGAGCATGGTATTTGAGATTACTCAGAAGATTACGAAGGGAGGTAAGAAGGCCAACTTATTTTCTTTTTGTTTTGAATTTTTTTTGAGACAATGTCTTGCTATGTAGCCCAGGCTGGCCTCAAACTTGTCATCCTCCTGCCTGGAATCACAGATAAGCTTCACTATGCCCTAGATATCTTACTCTGGAGTAGAGACTAAATGGTAGAACTAGCTCATGGGCCCTTTTACCCAAAGGGCTCTATGCCAGCCTGAGTTTCATGTTATCCTGGTCTTGAGGTTGGTCTTTTGGTCTGTTTGGTTGGTTGGTTGGATTTTTGAGACAAAGTTTCTCTGTGTAACAGCCCTGGCTGTCCTAGAACTAGCTCTGTAGACCAGGTTGGTGTCAAACTCACAAAGATCCGCCTGCCTCTGCCTCCTGAATGCTGGGATTAAAGGTGTGCACCACTATTGCCCAACAAGGTGGTCTTTTTTGAGATTCTATTTGAGAAGGACACTGGTTGTCAGCTGAAGAGGGAGAAACTGCCTCTTAAACATGTTGGAAGCTGGTTGGTTTAAGACCCCTCCCACCTGCCCACTATAGAGACACACACAACATGGCTGTCTGCCCTTGAGAGGAAGGCAGATTTATTTCAACATTTATTTACATGTGTGTGTGTGCTCTGGTGTGCTTGTGGCAGTCTGAGGACAGCTGGCAGAGACTGGCTCTCTCCTTCCACTTCATGGGTCCTAGAGATCCGATTCAGGCTATCAAACTTGTTGGCAAGTTCCTGTACCCACTGAGCCACCTTGTTGTCTCTGGGGAAGGAACTTTCTGCACAGTGACCAATAAGATGGGCATCAGGCACATCACACAGGGTGCTACCCTCCCTCACTGGCTTCTGCACCATGGTGATTGGCTTGGAAGTGTGGTAATATCCCTGTCCTCAGGACTGAATGGAGAAGTGGCTGCAATATTATCAACCAGATCCAGGTCAGAAGCCAGAAACAGAGGCAAGACCTCTAGTGGTGTATTATTTGTATTTTAATAAATAAATCTTGTCTGAAGACCAGAGGCAAAGCTAAAGCCACTAGAGGTCAGGCAGCAATGACACATATCTTTAATCCCAGGATGTGGGATACAGAGACAAAAGTATCTCTGTGAGTTCAAGGCCATCCTGGGCTACATAAGATCAATGCAGAAACAAATCCAGGTGGTGGTGATTCACACTTTTAATCCCAGTACTAGGGAGTCACGCCTTTAATCCCAGCACTACAGGGAATATAAAATGGGTGAAGAGAGAGGTTTAGTCTGCGTTGCCCAGCCTTGGTAGAGGTAAGACTTCTCTAATGGCTTGACTGCTTTGCTTTTCTGGTTTTCGGGCTGAACCCCAATATCTATCTCTGGGTTTTTATTATTCATGCTACAAAGACCAGTTATGGCACCAAAGTTACATAGAAATGAAAGCGTGGTCCTGATTTAGAAACATTTCAGTGCTGACATGGCTACTGCGGAGCCCACTGGGGCCTCAACCCCACACACCCTCCTCTAGGGTACACAGCACCTACCTCTGGTCGGCCTCTACTCCCTGCCCATAGCCGTGGGCATGGAAATGGAATACCCTTGTTTAGTTATACTTTTCTTGCCAAAAATGCCTTGTGGAGGAAGGAGCCTGTTTTGGCTTTTGGTTGCAAATGGATAAGAGTACATCGCAGTGAGGACACGTGACAGGCCTGCTGGCAAGAGCAGAAACCTGAAAGATCACATCTTTTACCACAGGCAGGAAGCAGAGAGTGAACTGGAAGTGGGCACAGCTTTGGACTCCCAACGTTTCCCCATGAGTAAAGTACTTCTTCTAGCAAGGCCGTATCTCCTAGGCCCTCCCCAAACAGCTCCACCCGCTGAGGACCAAGTACCCAAATGCCTGACTTAGGGGACATTTGGCATGTCAACTACCACAACCATGCACAGGCAGAGGCTGGGACCAAAGCCATTAGCCTACACCACACCCAGGGTGGCCAGTAAGATTTTGGCAAGTGTGGCTGTGTGCCAATAGAGTCTTAGTTATTGAACAGGTCATGGGTGACCTTTAGCCCTTGGCTGGAAGCCACTGACCCTGGACAAGAGCACGAGAGTTCAGGATCACCTGTCCAAAGTCACATGATTTTGAAATAGCAAAGCTGACCAATTATATTCTGGGACTCTGCACATGGCATCTTTGAGAAGCCTCTCAGCCCCTCGATTTCCAGGGAATGAGTGGTCAGAGAATCATGCAGACCTGGCGAGGATCTAATGTCTGTCCCTTTTCTCAAGATGGATTCCTTAGAGATGGTGATTCTGTGGCCCCTCTCATAATATACTGGGGGTAGCAAATTTCCAACTTGCCTCTGGGAACTTGAGCGGCTCTGTTTACAGATCTGGAATACACGAGTACTGGACTTCACGGAGGACATTCGGAGAGGAAGACTTAAAGGCATATGTACATGCTAAAAGCATGTAAACCATACAATTCTGTATCTCAAAAAAAAATTGGGTCCCAAGAGCAGCTGGACCTAGTAATCCAGGTCTCCCTGAAACTGAGATCCTGTATGAATAGGCTGTGAGCTGGTCTCCAAGCAGAGCCTCCTCCCCTCCCCACCCCTGGAGTTCCTGGGAGTTGCCTCCCAGTGGACACTTACACTTCCTCCTGGAATGTCACTTGGGCTTTGTGCCTGACAGTAGAAGTGACTACAGCAGTGTCCTGTGCCACCTGAGCTCCTGAGCACACAGGTACATGCTTGTTATATAGAGGATTCAAAAACCAGGAAAAGCTTTTGGGGTCCACCAAGTCAAGGAGAGGAAGATGACGGAGGCCCGTTCTGCCTCCTGCCCTGATGCTGTCCTCATCTGCCTCTGTAGACAGGGGCAGGAATGGCAGAGGAGGGGCACCAGAGGTAAGCAGAGGGTGGAGGAAGAGGAACAGTGAGTAGAGAGTTTGCATCCTGCCTGAGGGAGGTCAGGCTTTAGAATACACCCATGATGTTGGGCAAATAAAACACCTCTCTGGCTGACTTCCAGATCTGCGTTTCAGATGTGATGGAGTCGAGCCTGCCTTAGGCACCACAGAGGCTCTTTCCTACACAGATGGACCATAGGGCTGCCTGTGTTATCAACACCAACAGCAGCTATTTGCAGAGCTGCACAGACACCTGCCCAGTTCCAAACAGACACATGTGTGCAGAGGTCCAACCTGCCCTGCCTGGGAATGTGAAGTCCTGTAAAAGGTAATGGAGCTCTCTGGGTCTCAGTTTCTCTATCTGTCAAATACATGGTATGAGGAGAAATATGGACTGGCCTCAGAGGGACTCCTCCAGAGGGAATTTTTTTTTCCTAATTTTAGGTACTTAGTTTTATTTTTGTTGTTGCTGCTATTGTTTTGTTTTGAAAGTCTCCTAGAGTCTCCTAGCTGAAACAAGGAGCTGAGGACAGAGGAGACAGTTCCCAGGATGCCCTGGAGCTGACCAAGCCATGCCAATGATGCAACTATAGTTTCTAAGTTCTGGGACTGCAGGTACATGCTGGGTAGCTGCCATGGATGTGATACTCCTGTGCCCTTGTCCCCAGGGCCGCAAGACCAGACACACTGCTGGCAGTGCTCCATCCCTGGCAGGGCTCTGCACTGACAGACATGCAGCAGGAAGCCTGGGCACTGAGAACACAAGCCAGCATGACCCACAGCTATGACTCTTGCTTGTACAGGGTGCTGCCCACAGCAGCCGGGTCTCACCAGGACAACCGTGCCCCTGGCTCCGCGCTCAGTATTAGAGAAAGCGCTCTTTCCCCCAGGTGGTGAAGGTTAAGCTTCAAGGGTCCCTTTAAGTCCTTGTCATTTCCCCTTTTCCAGGCTGACTCCAGAGGAGTCAGTGAGGACAGACTCAGTGTCCCTGTAAAGGACAAGGAACTAATCTAAGGAGTACATGGGACTAATTGCTTTTAGTCTCTCAAAATCCACAAGCTAAAGCCCCTGGTGTAATGATATTAACAGCGGGGCCTTTGGCAGAGGAGGAAGAGTGAATACTTTGTGTGGGATTGGTGTCTATCAGATTGGCCTGCGGGTATGTCTACGAGGCATTTTCTTGATTACTAACTGATGTTGGAGGACCCAGCCCATTCTGGTGCCATCCTTGGGCTGATGGGCCTGGCTGTGTAAGAAAAGCAGACTGTCAGTAAGCAGCACTCCTCCATGGCCTCTGATTCAGTCTCCACCTCCAGGTTCCTCCTGTCCTGGCCCCCACTGACTTGTAAGCCACACCAGTCCTATCCTTCCCTAAGCTGTTTTCCTTTGGTCAGGGTATTTATCGCAGCAACAAACCCTTTGTCATGCTGAGGGTTTGGTATGCCAGGCAGGATGTGAAAACTGTAAGCGGGGAAGTTTTGTGAGGCTTCCCCAGCTTAGTGTTGGCACCGAGGAGGAAGACAGTGGATGTCAGCAGTGTGCCCATCATGTCTTGTCTGGGGTTAGTGCCACAGTGGATGTGGACCTTACTAGGTATCATCCCTTGCCCATAAGACTTCCAGTGAGCTTTCCCTCTTCCTAGTTTCACAAGCCATGTCCTCTTGGGCCTCGGCTTTGCAGCTTGTGAGGCATAAGGCGCTGCTGGATCTGGCAGGCTCCCCGAGCTGTCAAGTCCCTGCTTCCCATGGACATTGGCTCCTGTTCAAGGGCAGATGGGTCTTGGAAGCCACACTCTGTAGTAACGACTCCGAGAAGTGCAAGAAGGGAGACTGAGGCACAGAGAGGTTCAGTAGAGTGCACAGAGGGCACACGAGGGCAGCGCCTTGTGCAGTACAGACAGACTGGCACCAAGCCCACTCCAGAATGCCCAGAGCCACAAGCACATGGTGCTCAGCTGTTACAGTTATTCCACCCAGATGCCGGACTGCACACAGCAAGCAAGCTCTGGGGAGCGTTTAAATCAGAAACACGGAGACCAAAGAAGGTTCTCAGGCATGTCTGGGTGGGAAGAGCAGGAGAGGTTGTGGGTCCTCTGGAAGGTAGGTGACCTAGTGGGATAGCCCCGGAAGGATCCAAGACAGCCCCAGGCCAATCTTAGAACAGCCCACATCTGCTTGGATCTGGCAAGAGCCACCGACTGCAAAGGCAAACAGTGAGAGGACTGGATATGGAGCAGGCTGGTGAATCATCTTACCCATCATTGATGACACTTTATAACGTCATTTCAGGAGCCCATGCAAGTGACCCGCCAGCTCTACCCAGCTTGCATGAGCTACGCTGAGCAGCCCAACTCTAGGTCCTCCTCTGGAAGCGGGTGATGGCACTGATGAGAGGGTAAACGAGAACAGCAGGTGATGGCACTGGTGAGAGGGTAAAGGAGAACAGCAGGTGAAGTCCAAGCCAGGGCTTGGGGAGGACAGCAAATAAGGCCATCCTGAAGGCTCTGCTCTCAGCCCAGATATGCCCCCACTGGCCCAAGCTCGGCTCCACCAAATGCTGGTTCCGGGAGTCCCTCCTGCTGTCTCACTGTGGGAGGCAGGCAGGGTGGCACTGCCAACGCTATCTTGGTCATGCTGGTCTAGAAGTAAAAGTCTTGTCCCTGGGAAAAGAAGCCGTCAGAGCTGAAGAGTAGGCACACAAGCAGTGGGCGGTCCCTGCGATGGTTCATCACTAGGCTTGGCTTGGAAGGGTTGTCCACTTTCCTCAGAGTCCCCTGGGAAGTGTAGCAGATCAGAGATTCATTTATCAGAGTTCTTTATAAAGACA